>CM052160.1:11656862-11672905 GCA_028455555.1 Augochlorella aurata | reverse complement strand
TAACGAATACAATGACCTGAATGATGTCAGCCATGAACAATTATATTTTGCGGGAACATGTGAAAATATTTTACTTGTAGGAACCGAAACATTCTTTATCACAAAAATGGCTTAACATCGATGTCTCTAAAAGCTGTCGATCATCTGGGGTCAAAGAAGCATAAAGCACTTTGTTGAATGAACTTTGTTTTCTGAAAGATCGTCGGCATTTAGTCTAGTCTATCGCGAGTTTAGACAATTAGTGAAATGGCTAAATGGCAAACCGCACGCCCCGTAGACCATTTAGCGATTGGTTTTCGGGTCGGGTCTCTGCCAGCGACATTTCATTGACCTATGGAACCGTTCCCGCTTTGGACTCCGCCGACAAAGACACCCTAATCGTAAGATTGTGGAAGGGACCGAAATGCTAGGCGTCGAAAGTTCAGCCTGACGTCGAAGGGAATACGTTAACCTTCTGTCTGCAGAATAATGGCCATAGAAACTGCAACGCATTAAGAATATCAATATATTTCGTTCGGGTCGTTTACTGCGTGTTGCATCAGCGCCTAACAGTCTTCGCGAGTGTCTGAAACCTTCGACGAAGCATAGGTCTCGGCAATAAATATTCTTCCATAAGATTTTTATCGACTTTGTGTCTGAACAGAGATCTGCCTACTGTTGCGATTAGGAGGAAGTCAGCTGACTTTCTATTTCTTTTTAAAGTACTGAACGGGATCATTGATTGCCCTACCTTAACGAAGTCGATCGATCTTTATGTCTGCTGCCTACGTAGATCCCAGGCTTTCATAGTAGACTATTTCAGAAGTGACATAAAAGAATAAGAATAAGAAATCATATAATAAAATATAATAATATATAAATGTAATAATAATATATAATAATAAATCGATATATAATAATAATATATCGTATAATAAAATAAGAAATCACGGCACAGTTTCTAGAATCTGCAGGCAAACAATATTAGGTTAGATTTCATCTTAGTCTTCAGTAATGGCATATTCAGACCGACTTCTTGCATCTCACCGTCTATAAATGAACTCGTATAGCCCGCATAACAATAAATCAAACCCTTCTAAACATCTTCAGAATCCTCCCAGTCATTTTTGTAAGCATTTAAACAGTCGACAAATTGTTCGTTAGAAAAACGAAATAGCCCCGGTGATCGCTACTATAAAGAATATGAGTGCTGGCCCGTTTTCTAAGCACACAAGCGTTGCGCGATCTCCAGGCTCAAGTACCATCGCAACTAATTGGCGAGAAGATCTTCGATAATTCGCGGCTCGAAGTGGTTCTCGGGCGTGCTCGAGCGATAGCTATCCGAAGAACTAGATCGTGCATGGAGACGAAGACGTTCGACGTATTATAATTGAAGAGAATCGAGGTCTGGCCAACAAATTGCAAGGTACGTCCTTCGAGACCCCACCTGGAGGATGATCGGTTGCGTGCGGCTCGAATGAAGAAATTACGTCGACAGCTCTGCCGGGGTCGAAGTCGTTGGAACGGAGGGTGATATTCTCACCGGGAATCCATGAACACGATGACCATTCGAATCGATTAATTTCCGCGGTTGTCCGGCACTCTGGCCGAGGCGTTGGACTTCGTATCGCGATAAAGCCGAATTCCAGCGAGTCTAGCCAACCGTTCGAGCAGCAACCAGCTATCGAACATCGAATTCCACTTCCCTCGATGGTCTATTTTTGTCGAGGCTTCAAAAGTACCATTTCGCAGCGTGTTCCGCGCGCCGAGCCAAGGCTCGTTCTCCAATTCGCACGGCGCGTTCGCGCGAAAATAATCGACAGGTAAATGCGTCTGCGGTGTTCCCGAGCCTCTACCCGCCTCGAACCGACTGCTATGCCGTCTTTTCCAGCAGCGTCGGCTAAGTGGCCGTTAAAACGCGCTGAAACGCAACCGATTTCCCGGTGCCGGTGCCAACCCTTTGTTCCCGCAGCGATCTTTTCGGTTCAGCCACGAAAAATTGCTCGTGCATTGCTGTGAAGCTGTTCGCTCGACGTACCCGCGTCTTTCCGTCCGCATTATTTGCTCGGGAACAGCTGCGCGCTGACGTCGCACCCTCCACGACGTCCTCCAGCGATATTTAGGGCGTCCACTGCGGGTAAAATCGGTTTTCCACGGTTTCTCACAGCTCTTTTCGTTCGTCGTTTCAACTGGAAGTCAATATTTGCATACGTTGCCGCGTTTCGAGCGAACGCTGCCTTTTGTGAAAGCCGGGACTTTTTTTCTCGAAGACGCGGTTTTATGTTCTTTATTTGCTCTGATTCTGGATTAAATCAATATCGGTTGAGAATATCTGTGCGTCTCTAGTTTATTGGAAACTCAAACTCAGCCTCGAGGCGCAATTTTGGACTGAGACTTGGACACGATTCGATATTTTGGCTGGAAACAAATCCTGGGGGTTTATCAAAATATTAACTAACGGGGGTGTAAAGTTCAAGAATTGTTTATTCGGCGATCTTTCTATAAAAAATTCTAGAATTTCGCTTGCTGCAGCACTTTCTCTCGCGTCGATCGCGAGGAACGATGCTTAGGGGTGCTTTCATAAAATAAGTATAACTTCGAAGTAAACATTTTTAATTGACGAAAATACTATATATTCTCCAAATACCCATTAATAGATCTATGAAGTGCGAATTCGATATCTGGAATGGTTCTTCTTATAAATATTCCAAAATATTGTCCAGTGTCAGCAACCACTTTACACCATCTTGTCCTTTTCAATTAATTCTTGCGTCCATACATAACAAACGAAGTTTAATTAGACAGACATTTATTTGCATCTATTCTTTTTCATTACTTTTCTTTTCGAAGTTCCGAATGGCCTAAGCTTCTTTCTTATGCAAACTTCTACGCTGCATCAAGAGTATACGTGACATTTTCTATATTCAAATCTCATAACAAGAATAACGATCTCAGCCAATGACTACTGCAGTTAACTGACCCATTTGATTTCGAAATCGAAGTTGAATATCGAAATCAAGTAAGAAATCTACTATAATCACCGTACTGATACCTTCTTGCAAACAAATCTACGACCTGCAAAATGGTGAACGCGTGACGGAGAAAGAGACCGTCTTTCGGCATCCCGTCCCGGCGTCTCCGGACACCCAGATTCCCGGAAGCGATAACTTCGAAGGGGCTGCGAGTTTAGCCGCGGTGTAAACAACGGTCGAGGGTGAGTACACCCCGAGGATCGTCGGGAATTTCGTTTGAACAGGCGAGACGGTCTCTCGCGTTTGTTAACGAGGGAAGGCGCGGGGAGAGGGGGCTCGCCTATTTGTCCGGATATAATTAAAACGACTGCAGAACGGCGTGGATAATTCGCGTCCGGTAACCGAGCTGCAGCTTTTACACGGAACCAAGCCGTGCAATAACCACTTTCACCCGGGGCGGTTCCGCGTAATCGATAAATAGCATTTCCCGCCGCCGTGGCGGCCGGTTGCTCGTGCTCTAATTTTATCTGCGCCAGGGAGCGGCGCGCTTCTATCGTTATCGGTCGGCTAAGCTAATTACTCGTTAGCGCCGCGCGAGAGTACCGTCCGTTCGTCCGTGGCCCCTTGTCATCGGTCATTAAATCGATTAAATCGACGGGAGAGGGAGAGAGAGGCCGAGAGAGAGCAAGGGAGAGAGAAGGGGCCCTGCAACGCGGTTTCGTTGCATCAGATGCAACGTGCGCCGCCACCGGCTACCTTTTTTCCGTTTCGTCGAGCTCTGGGAGTGCCGTAAATAACGCGATAAGGAAGTCGGGCGCCTCGGTGGCCCCGTTATCTAGTCCCCGGCCTGGCCCATGGTGGACCCCAGGCATAAATTCGATCTTAAGGCACCGGGAGATGGATCTGTACGTAATTGTCCCGACGAAATGGATTCGTGTGGGCCGCGCCGTTTTATCGATGCGCTATTGTTCGATCGACGGCTCGACCTCGTGTCTAGGGGTCTGGAAATCTCTAGGGAAAGATCTCCTAGAACCTGCGCGAGCTTCAGGTTCATGGGACTGGCTGGGATGCCGGGTTTCAAGGGGTTCTGCAATATTGAATAGTTCGGATCGATGGTAACTTAGGGTCGGATAGATGTGGTAAGTTTTGACGAAGGTGATGGCGCTGTTTAGAGCAGATTTATTGTAGACAGACAGATTGTGAATGATTTGAAGTCGAAAGGATTGTTGGAATGCTGAGAATTATTAGAGTTATGGAGAAATGCAAGACACAAGGTGTGGAATAGTCAAACTCGTGACAAAGATTTTAAACGAAGTATTAATTTTTATTGCTAGGAAGAAATATTGGCTTAGAAGCCAATCAGCGTAGTCTATTGACCATAAAATTGATATAAAAGAGGATTTAGCTGTAAAAATATAATAATGTCATTATTAAAGCAAAGTACGATTTTTATTAGAATATGACATATAAATGAATTTCATAAGAAAAGAAACCAAAAAGAAAGGTTGATGTTTTTCTTTTTCAGAAAAAAACTCTCTCAATAAGTTTGTTTAGTCATTCCGTGGTCAATCTAAGTATCGGTATCAATCGTTTATTTACGAAGAAATCGATTATATTGATTTATCGGCCAAAAGATACTATGATAAAGATATGTTTGCATTGATTAGTTCCTGAACCGTCCATATGATAACATATGTATATTATTTTTGGCCTCTGTGTATTAAACAAATTCGTGATCGGAATTCGGAAACGAACACACAGTTGCCTTCTTACACACTGCTCTTCTGCACAATAAAACATGTGTCTCATTTTTCGTATCTATTGAAAAAGCCATTACAAGAGTCACTTTTTTTAAATATATACGAACCCGAACATGCTGGCTCAGTAGTGGGGGAATGTTTGATCGTAATGGAGGAGAATGCGAATTATCGCAAAAGAGTAATTGCACATTGATAGTCCAATACGAAATGAATCGATACGAAGGCGGCTCTTCGGCTGATATAACTATATATAACAATTGATGCGTAAATTGTCGATGCAGCTAGTAAATAAAATGTAGAGAAATGTTATGTCAGAACGGTGTGCGACGAAACCTCGGTCGCTCCGTTTCCAGACAGTGTTTCGCCCCCCTGTCGAGCAACAGGTTAACAGGTTACTCACGGCCGGCATCAGGCAGCTTTCACACCTCTGTTGCACGGACTCGCGTCGTCGCGTCGCGTCGCTTCGAGTCGCGTCGCGGCGGCGTATCCTGCTGCCCTTTCCGGCACATTATCTTGGATCGGCGCCTTTGTAGGTACGTGACACTCTCGGCTGGCCGGCGTGTGAGAAACGGAGATTTCCGAGCAAGCCGGGGCCCGAAAGGTGGAAAGGTTTACGGTCGTTAAACGGCGAGGAGTTTCGAGGCTGCCTCGACCGGCTACCCGTTGCCATCTCCGTGCCACGTCCATCTTCCACGGATCAAGCGCACGCGTAATTGCTGTTAAAGCGTTCATTCGTATTACAGCTTCCATTCGATGCATCCACGGACGCGGTCACGGTGCATTTCGGGGTCAAGCGCTCCTTCCACGTGGGAATTCAATCTCGCATCGCTTGCACGCTCCTCCGGGGAGATAGACCCTTCGCTACCCCGGGACTATTGAAACTTCGGAAACTCAATTTTCCGGAAGTCTCGTTCTTGTGGAATATTATGAGCAATCTTGCGCCGGAATATTCGAATAATCGTAGGAGTTATGGGTAGACCGCGGACTTCATGCATTCCTGGCAAACATTACCAGATCGAATATAAAACTGTAGAGACATGGAAGGCATTTCAGAATACTTTTGTATCATGCAACACTCGTGAAAGTTGTTAGAATGGGATAGACATTTTTATCTGATTTATAGTTAACCTAGACGATTTTGTGATGTTTGAACTAGCTGGTAATCAGGAAACGATTTATTTATCAGAACATTTCCTGCAAGAGCATGTGATGCAATGTTCTAAAATCTTTCGGAATATTAGGTTGCAACGCTCATAAATTGTTTCGTCCTTTTACCCCTTTCGATTCTAATAATGCTGACTAAAATGAGAAACTATACTAGAACAAAGAACTGTTTTTAATATTACTTCTGTGAATTTACATTACACTTGTATGAAACGAATGTCACAAAGTTTCGCTAAGATCATTGAAAAAGAAAAAGTACAACAGAAGAAATATCTGTTTTTAATATTACCTGTATAACTTTATAGTACATTCTTATCATACGAATGCCATTGAGATTATATAACTTGTACTTCCACTGTATAAATATTACAAATCGCGCAAAGATCACAGTGGTTAAAATCTTTTATAAATACCACAAATTATAGCACCTCGATATATGTTATTTAATAATTAAATAACAGATAATTTTCGATACGAAATAATGTTAAAGTGCAACACTTGAACAATCATGGAAGTCATTGATTTGAGTAACAATGATCGATATCGATTAGAACAAACCAGCTCGCGTCACTTTTCCTTCAGCACAAAGGGGATCACCGCAGGCGATCGAATTTTCCCTGAACGAATTGTCGATCATTAACGTTATCAAAGCGATCACATCGTCGCGCCGGGAGAGAGAAAGAGAGAGAGAAAGTGCCACGAGGCGCATCGACTCGATTCTTGCGGCATACAGCAGGAAATAATTAGCCGCGACCGGATATCATTCTTGGTAGGCGGTGGCGTCGATGGGGGAAACTCCGGCGTGACTCCCAATCGCGGCTGAACCTCTGATCGAACCTTTTGCTATGCCTGGCGTGGCCCTTCGGTTCGCTCGAACACAATACACGTAGCTGGCGTACAAGGCATTGTTTTGGTCGAACAAGCGCGTTTCGCTCGTTTAACGAACGGCCAGCACGTATATCGGAAAGCTCACGTATACCGTTTGTTTCTGGCTCGGACTCGGGACGGCGGAAGCGACGCTATCTTTTGCTTCTTGTTGATCTTCATCCCTCTCCGCGCTCTTTCTCTCTCTATCTCCCTCTCCCCCTCTCTATTTCTCTGTTTAACCCTGGATCGAACGAGCCAGTAAAGTAACATAAAGGTTGCGTTCTTCGCCATCTCCTTCCCTTAACAGTAGCGAAAGCGCAATTTCGATCAATTTCAAAAAGTTATCTTACATTCTCTACGCACACTGTTTTATCTAATAGATGGTAATACAGATAGCCCTTCTACAACAAGGCATCCTAAAATATGGTTCCGCTCTAACACGATAGGATAAATCGCGAGAATCCTCGTATAGAACTGCAACCTGTAACACTGTTTCGCTCTAACGCGATAAGGAAACTGTGAAAACTTTTGTACGACACTGTACTTCTACAGCACTGGATAACACGATTTTTGTTTAACATAAAACTAAATTAATATAAGATAACGACGGGAAGGAATAATGAACTATAGCGCCCTTCCGCTGAAAGAAGATGAAAATTCAAAAGGGCGTTGCAAAATTGTCTATCTTCGTGCCACGAAATCTACAATGACCTTGTAAGAACCAGCAAACAAACCAAAATTAACGATTTTTTAAAGATGATGCAAAGAATCTAAATAAAGAATGTTCTTCAGAAAGTGAAGGTGTTGTTTGATCGTACTGAGTAGCGATGGGGAAGAGATTCGTTAAATTAAGATTACATTAAATGAAAATAATATGTTTTTTCGTCTTGTGTCGTACATACATTTATATTTTTAATCAAAATTAAGTTGCTTATATGAAGTTAAAAGAGGTGTCAATAAGTTTTCGGAACGTAACACCCCTTTTTGTACTGGGTCTCACGTAACATGATGTCACATAACCCGGCATTTTCTAGGAACCTATCTACCGTTTCATAGGAGGGTTACCTGTGCACTGAACAATGAAAGCGCCGTACGCAAACGATATGCGATGCATGCGTCCGATCGCACGCGTCTGACGCCAACGGAAAATATCATCCGTGTGCGAACGTTGCGTCTAATCGCAAAACGGCGAACGCATACGTCCAGCCGTTTGCGTCCGGCGGTTATAGGAAATCCTACCTTCGCTGAATTTATGTCGACGACAGGGGTGGCCGAGGCCGAGGTTCGCGACGCGGAAAAATGTCGCGGGAACAAAAGAGACTTACGAATACAATACTCGGCTGTGGAATATGAGATATATAAGTGATATAGAATTACAGATGCGATTACGGTTGCTCAAAGCTTTATCGTATATCGATCGCGAGCCAACCGGCCTTTGTTTGCCCCGGCTTTGAAACAAAACGAGCATGCGACCGTGCACGGTGCACATCGCGTACTACACCGCTGCAAAGCGATAGAGATAGAGGAGCGAGAGAGGGAGAGAGAGAGCAGTTTTTCGTTCGATATCGAACAAAATTTTCAATCGACCGGCTCGGGAATCGACATCAATCTCCGGGGGATGGGGTGGGGGGAATAATCGCAAACGCGACCTCTCCTGTACCCGGCCTCCCACGGAGCCATTTGTTTATTTAACTGGATTTACGTACCCGCCGGAGATGGAACCTAATATTTCTTCTTTAATATCCGTCGGCGAGCTCTCTATATTCCGATGCGTGCACCGTGTACACGGGCCCGTTCAAACAAATAGGGAATTCGTCCAATTTCCAGCCGTTATTTCGCGGAATCAAATATCCGGCTGCCTGGCCTCCGTAAATAGTCAATATAATAGTATCGATGGTGCAGCGGAAGCCGCGTCTTGATGCCAGGAAGGAACGGGGTTAACAGATCTGATGGAACGGATCAAAAAGTTGCGAAAACCCCTGCGATTGTTGTTGCTGGTCGTCCGGATCTCGGCCTGGGAAACTGTCTTATTTCTCTTATACTTATGTTTTATTTATCTATTTATTTATTTACGGGGAGAGGAGACCCTTTGGAGAACGGACAAAAAGATCGCAGATTAACGGAAGGAGTCGAGAAGACGACGCACCTGAAGCACGAAACTTACTTAGGAGTCTCGTTTAAAGTCTTATTTGAAATGTGTTGAAAGTTGTGCCACAGTAAAGAAATCTTCTGACGAAGTTACTTCTGAACAAAGCAAGAGAGATCTCGAGCTTCCAAGTTCTAGAGTAACTGCAATTTGTAAAATGGCTTGGAGTATGAAAATTTAATTTGCATTAAACGTGTTCCTATTCAGTTCTAACTCTAGAATAATAATAAAACTCGCTCAGATTTAAACATTCATTTTTACGCTAATGTATTCTATCTTCTAATACGATTGGGTTCCACAGAACGCGAGGATTTTGGAAAAGTCGTCGGTGTCGTGCAAGTGACCAACTGATCTTCAAACTCGATTTTCTCGAAAACTAAGCCTTAAATGACAAAATTTTATTCCATATTTTGTTCTTAGTTTTTCATAAGGAACCACCTCATGTACGCTTGTACATGTTATTCGGCTGTACCCTGTATAAAACAGTTCAATTTGAGTAAATTTTGCGAACTTTGGCTCTGCAGTCGAAGTGCAATATTCAAATTGCTTGAATACGGTAACTAGAATTCGTAAGGAACGCGGCGCTGTTCCAAGGAGAGCTACTCTATTACTCGGGGTGTCTCGCTAGTGGCTGCAGAACCAGTGTTCGCCACTCGAAAATCGCTTTCCAGACGGTCTCCTTGTTAGATCGTCCCGAGTTCCATCGCGAGACAACTTGAGGAAGTATCGGTCGGCGCAAGTGTCGACCTCGGCGTGCCGAGTTCGCGAGGGTTGGCCGTTCGTTTTCACGGATTTTCTACTTGATACTTTACGAGCGTTGTCGCGGCTGGCGTGGGCGTGAAGGACTCGCGGCTAGCCCGACGGAGACAGTAACGAATTCGAGGGAAGGCGGGTCGTAGGGAACACCCTCGACGGGATTTATTCGAGACCCCGGGGTCTCCTGGAGCCGAAGACGCTGGTACACTTGCGTTGAACCCTCGCCGAGCGTCTCGCGATCCTCTTCGACCTGAATATCGAAATATCGGGACGACGAGCGTTGCGAAATGAAATAGTTCTTCCTCGAGAAACATGGAAACGCGAGTTGCTCTGGTATGCTGAGAGCATTCGTGATATCTCGGGGATGAGCATGAAATAATAGAATATCCAAATGACATCGTGTACATAAAATTGAATAACATTATTAAAATCAGACCAAATGTTTTGAACCCTGTTGTGATATAAGTAAGATTGATTCATTAGGTAATGCGTAAAAAGATTTTTAAAAATATTGATTGGGCAGAACGACAAACAAAATATAAAAATGATGTTTTTCACTTTTATATCCAACTAAGCTTATTGCGTGAAGGACCTGATTTTTATTTACCTTTTTTGTCATTTCACAGAATGGTTATTTTTGCAAAAATTTCTTTATACATTGTCCTTTGAATATCTCAAAAAAATTTATATCGTTTGGTACAATTTTGAAACATCTCCATATATATTTGTTCATGACAGTGAGCATGATTTAGTCGAGATATCGAAGCTCTAAATATCAAATAAAATATTCAAGTAGTAGACTGCAAATAAGTAAATAATTTTCTCCGTCCGCGAAAATATTACTCGTTATAAAAAGAAAATAAAAATGCTATTAGCGCTTGTTAATCAATAAATGCTCTTGCAGCTTAAAAATCTGCGCACGTTATAATTGCATAAAGATCCGCGGTCTGCCAAGTAGTTCGCGATCGTGTATGTGTAGTTGCTAGTAAACTGAATTCCTGAATCAACCGGGATTTATTCGAGATCCGGAGGAGGACACTCAAAGCTCCCGGGATTTTTCGGCTTTAAATACCAAAGTCGACGCTGATCGAGCAAAAATGCTTGTAAAATAAATTTTCAAGCACCGAGAAAAGTATTTACAGGGAATAGCGGAAAAGAGGCAGAGATTCTGTGGTTCTTTCGAATAAAATATGCAAAAATGCTCGTCGTTCTTACATTTCTCGAGCTTAAACATCAAATAATGAAATGCCAGTGGCGTGATCAAATATAAACGAAGGAAAATGTTCATTTTTCGAGAAGTTGCTTTACAGAAAACAATTGTTTATACGGGAATAATGGCGGTTCGAATGTCGAGGCTCTAATATCAAACGAAACGCTACACAGCGGAGTAATTGACTCCAAAAACTAATCGATTTCAAAATCTTATGTAAAATATTAATTTTTGCTCTCTGACATAGTGGGATGTATAGAAAGTAATAGTAAAGAAAAATTTTGTAAAATCGTTTCATAACTAATGTCTCTATTACTGTGTATTCGTTAATGGATTTCGCATGTCGCAAAGAAGTCATGTCAACTTTATTCTATACAAAAATGGAAAAATGCAATTTTTCTTTCTTTTAGGTAAGTGTGTGCTTCCCGGTTGATATCACGTTCTACTTTACTTGTGTTTTTGTAATTAGCGATGTTACAAAATTACCAATAATTCCATGGAGTACATTACACTTCGAACAATTCCTACAGAATTTTATATTGCTTCCGATACACGTTTCGATGTCATTAAAATTAGTTTTACGTTTATGATGAAAAGAATTAGCTGCCAATTTGTCTCTATAAGAATGTGTTTTTAATTAGGTTGCATTCGGAAGAACGTGAGACAAACGGAGACGCTGCAGACGACTCGCAAAGAGATGAGATCGATGAAACATCTGATCGTCTCATTTAGATCCACAATCACGAAAGAGAATGACATTAAGAAACACGTAATATTTCGAAACATCAATAAATATATTTGCAAATATTTTCACTCGTTTGCGAAGTTCTAGTAAAAATAACGGCACCGTTCTATTCTCAAGTACTTTCGTCCTGGTGCAAACAAATAAAATCATTTCGGCGAGCTTCTGAGAAGAAATACCCCGCGGTGCGCTACCGAATGAATCTCCGCGCGTAAAAGCAAGCTATTGCCACTAGTTCCTTTGAGCCGAATCCCTATACATCGGATAACAGAGCACGGGAACAACGATTTCGCAGAGCCGCGAGGTAAATGAATTTCCGGGCGGCTGCCGGTTGGAAAACAACGGTCGCCTTCAATTATCCTGCGTCATATGGAATTTCTCGCCCGTCCGGCGTCCTCGGCAGCATGAAATAACTGAAATTCCAGGCGTCCGTATGATATGCAGAGTTAAATAAGCCGTGCTCGCGTCCGGCGGATTCGTAATTGAAATGAATTCACCGCTCGAAAATTTCAGCGAGCGCGCGGCCGGTTCTTTCCACGAGCCGCGCGCATTCCGTGCTCATCTACGGCTTTATTAAACTACCGAGTGGACCGTGACCGTCGTAAATCTAAGCCGACGGGGGACAGCGAATGGTAAGAGCAGCTCTAGGACTCCGGACCCGTGGCTTCGCGGCCCCCGCCGCACCGGAATAATTAGACAGCCACGCAATTTGTCAGCGAGCCTATTGTCCGAGGAGTATCGCCGGTCGCGTGCTCCCCTAACGCGTTCTTAATCGCGCTCGTTTTCGGAGACGCGGCAAGAATGGCAGCCTAATGGGGGACATGGTGGGCCCGGACAGCCGTGAATCGAGAAATCGAAGCGGTACCCTCGATCGGGCCCTCGCGGCCTTGGCGCACTTTCGAGAACGGGCTCGTAAATATGCCAGGCATTATGCACGGTCCTCGTGCGAGAGAATCTCATTGTCTGCTGGCAGGAATGGCTGAAACGCTGTCTCAAATAGTAAAATAGTCCTCTTTATTCCCGGCGACGAGCGCGGCTTCGACGATCAAATGTTTCGCTCGAGGCGGAACGGTTCTAAAATAGAGTCGGATTCGCCGGAACGTGCCCGATGAAAACCTAAAGTTGATGAACAATGGAGAAATGGTATTTGCGTTTTCTGCAATGCACGACGGGCTCGGACACGCGGAGATGTTTCAATAAATTCGGCCGAATTGAAATCGTTTCAATGAACATTTTGCTCATCGTGATATTTAACTCTTGCGTCGGTTTTGCGCGGTGCATATTGCACCGAATCTACAGAGTGCGGAGAATATTCTGTCCCTTTATGAAATACGCTGATTTTTCATTTTTCGAACTCTTTATGTTCGTTTACGTCTGTCGGTGCTGCTTTTGTACGTTTATATCTCTTTTGAGCTTAGAAATTTCAAACGATAACGAACGGATTACAATTATTGAATGGCAGATCAGAGGAATGAAAAACGCTGATATTGTTATGGCTAAGCGATACGGAAAAACAATGGTAAAGAGGACGGTAAAAAACAAACAATTAAAATTATTATTATTATTGAAGGTAGAAGATCTGCGATTCATCATTGAAGTTGACGAACGAGTTGAAACTAGCATTGCGGAATGCGCGGATTGAAATTACAATGACCAAATGTGCGACAATAGTTACTAATTTTCTAAAAAGGCTCCGAAATAGTATTAAAGTAAGAGGAGGAAATCTTGGACACTTAATATAAATTTATTGTTCAATTTTTTTATTAATATGTTTGCTAAACTGGTGTAAAATATATGGTACATTGAATTGAAGTGTTCTTATTTCCAACGCAGCCATATATAAATATACAGATACGGGGAAAGAATTTTCTCTGTGCCTTGTATGTTCATAGAAACTACGGAGCTCGATTATAATATTTGCATTTTCGTAGCAATGAATTTCTTCTTCGCGTAATCCGATAGCGAGCAATGAAACAGCGGCGACAATTTCTAGCAACACTCTCCGCGCGAAGCGTCAATGTGGTTTTCCGGGCCAAGGCTGGCCGAAATTTCACTGACTGTTTGGCCCGCCGAAACCGGAGGCGTCAAATGTTTACCTTTGCGGTGCCAATAGATCTGCGGCGAGACCAGGTCCTGATGAATTCATAGACGCCGGCGAGACGCGAAAACAATGTCTTCGCAGACGCGGTTTGCACTTGGAAACCTCGACTAATAATAGGGCCGATGCTGCTGGCTGCACAGCGCTTCGATTCAGATGTTTGACAAACCCACGGGGATAGGTTGTTGCGAACTGTACGAGGAGATGATTCAATTTGTCATCGAACGCGTCTTCGCTAAATAATCAAAGCGGGGTTAGTAGTACGATTCAGACGTATCACTAAAAATAGGAATCATAATATTTGCTGTTAATGGCTGAAATATAGTCAGAACATTGAATGATTATAATAATTGCTGATCAAATTTAGTGGTGGATTAGATACGCCAAAACGCTTAAAGTTGCTTATGGTCGTGAACAGTGCATCGGAAAATGGCTATAGGCACCCTTAATAGCCTAGGGGTTAATTCTGTGGCGAATGTTGTTATGTATTATATTTTGATCTTATTAGTAGTAATTATTGCGAGCCTATCGAAGTTGTTTTTATATTCTATATTATAAAAATATTATAATATTTATATTCTATATATACAACCGAATTAATAATAACAACGTTCATTTAATAACATTGAATTATTCGGAATTGTGACACGCGTCGCTTTTTCTTGCGGCTACAGAATTATTCCGCGCAAACTTCGTCAAAGTGCTAATCGACGGAATTGTGAAAGAAATCATTGTGCAAGGGGTTAATGTACTTGCCCCGTCCATGCACTTACCCCACTTCGGCAAACCGATTTCCAGCAGAAATGAGTAAACGAAGCTAGATAGAATATAAAGCAGATTGCCGAATGGAACATAGGACTATTGGAAAGGTCCCGGAAGGTTTCAACTCGAAGTTCACGAGCGAGGATACGGACGAAAGTATGAGTGACTGAAAATGTAAACAAAACACTCTGAAGTCACCGACGACAACGGCAACGTTGGGCGAAACCCACAAGAGGGTAACTAGGCCTCGCCTGAAGAGAATGAAATGTAAGTGAATACAAACGCGACAAACCAAATAGTGCAGAAATAATATGGTGCCTAAAGCGTAAAATAAGGAAATATTATCTAACACTTTCTCGACCGGTAGCCTATATATCAACATTTTACCAATAATTTGTTATCTATTATTGAGATTACTGAGCTTACTACTGTAAGCTACCATATTATTAAATATTTTTAAAAATATTAGACGCCCCTCGCGATGAATAAAATAAATAAAGTAAAATAAATAAACTAGATGAAATAAATATTAAAAATAAATATTAGTACTATTGTTATGGAAACATAAAAATGTTAGTAGCTTATAATAACCTGTAATAACAGAAATCGTATAATATAGAAATCACAGAGTTTGATTTAACATTCCTACAAGCAAAAAAAAGTATAAGTGTAAAACGAATGTTAATCAAAGTTAAGTACTTGAGTACTGTAAAACAAGGTTAAGATAATGTTGTTACGTAGTTACAAGGAAAACAGTATTATGAAATCATTTTAGTTGTAAGAACATATGTAATATAGTAACGGTGTATTTATGCAACCCGGGCACTTGAAATGAAACAAAGACGAAGACAAAGATTCGGCTCGAAGTCAGCGATGCAGACTGACATCACGCGTTAAAAATCGTGCGGCGCCAGCGTGGCCAGCGACCGTTTCGTTTCGATGGGAGCGTCTACCAGCTCGAGCGTGTTCGGTTCTCTCGCGGACGTGGGTGCGAGGGGTTCGAGGCGGTTTCCTCGAGCACAATCGGCCGCGACTTTTCCCGCGACGAGACGTTTGCGCTGGCAAACGTTTGCTCGCGGCCGAAGAACCACGCGGAAACGCATCGATAAGCGAGCGCGCACGCTCGTCTGCAAATATGTGCGGAGCGTGTGTACACACGTACGCGCGTGCTCGCGGGTCCTGGCAGGTGAAAACTGTGTCGTGGGAGTGGGGAAGAAAGGCGGCGGAATAGGTAAACAGCCTAACAGTGCACGGTGGGCTGGAAACCCGTTCTTTTTTCTGGCCAAAATCATTTCAGCGTTACTTCGAGATTTAACAACTAGGTTTAGCAACCAAGGACGACGAGTGTTTAGCACTTCTTATAATCAGTACACATTCTCAGTACATTCTGGTTTTTAAAATTTTGTACAATTTTCTCTAAAATCTGTAAATAATTAATTGCGCGAAGCAGTTTTCTTTACACTTTTCCTGACTCCTTTTCGTACACCTTTTAAAACGAGATAACTTTTTTATAATTGGGCCATGCGATCTAAATCTTTTTAGGATGTTAAAGGAATTAGTTCACTAGACAATTGCTAACAAATTATT
>CM052160.1:11634657-11656762 GCA_028455555.1 Augochlorella aurata | reverse complement strand
AGTGTCTCATCTTATTTGTCATTTCGAGTAATTGCAATTGAAAAAAATGTATCGAGACTGTCTAATAAACTAATACTAACATCTCACGAAAATTAAAATCATTTGATCCAGTCTTAAAAATATCATATCATTTTATACGTTGTCCGACCATTTTCTGGAGCTATATTAACATTTCAAAAATCGAGGAATAATTTTTTAAAAATAATTTCTTTTCGAAACATCTCGCAATAAATTCCTTTCACTTCCAGCTTCTGTATTTACTCTTCAGCGTTGGCGTTCCCGCCCACATAGTTATCTCGTTATCGATTTCGTAATCGATCGGTCATCGATCGACGCTTACAAAAATTAGTTAAAATTCTCGAACTTCGAGAATCCAATTTTAGTCACGATAAACGTATTATTACCCGAGTGTACAGTGTCACGATCAACAATTGTTAGCCCGTTGATCCTCGAAAATCTCGACCATCGGCGGTCAGCATCCAGCGGACCGTGAAATTAAGAGGTTGCTCTGTCCCGAGACCCAGAACATCGTTCTTGGACCGTGTTACAGGATTCCGAGAGCGTAATGCGGTGCTAAAGACGCCGGAAGTCGATCTACGAGGGAAAACAGCGTCGCAACGTCAACAATCCGCGCTTCTCCCACCCCGAAGTTCGTGACACGCCGCGAGTTGGTCGGTGAACGGTAATTTCCGGCAAAATGCTGAATCCGAGGCGTCTATTTCGAGACGGCCGCAATAACAAGCCATCGATGACGCTTTAACGATGCATTCCCGAGCGGATTTCTGGTAATCGCTGCTTCAGCGATTCCTTTATTCGCGGTCTTCCGAGAACCGGAAGCTGCGCGAATCATCGCGATCCTATAGGCATCATCGAACGTGTACGCTTCCTAATTAACACATTCACATCTAATTCACATCTTCCTTTTGTTAACACTTGTTTGTGACCAATAAATTCTTATGCGACCTACATCATTTATATTATAATTTCGATGTTTAAATATTGGTAAGAAAAGGGTAGAATTTTGTTTCAATTTAACTCACCCGAGTAACACCTTTTTAGTGAACCATGTTCCAAATTTTCACAACGAATCTGACACGATAGACCAAGGGGTTAATGACCCTAGCTCCGAAGCACTTCCAGATCCGGAGATCCAGCTTCGTAGACCACGACGCCTTTGTATTTAGAACTTCTCTTGTTTCGTTAGAATAATCCAATTCGAGCAAGGATGCATCGGATAGATAGCAGTGGGCGTAGATTGGGCAACCGGTGCTCTTTGCCCTCGAAGTGATTTAGATTGCGCCAGAGCTACTCTACCAGGCAAAAGAAAGACACTCTCGATCTTGTAATAACAAGGCTGGTCTTCCTCTTCGTGTTCTGCTATGTGGTGGCATGAAAGGGACACTTTTGTTTCGGACACGTTATAAAAAGAATTTAGAGCCTATCTGACTCTGTATGCGCGTAATATCATAGGCGATGTTCGTAACAATCCGGAGCATTGTTCGTCAATTTTTCAAAACAAATTTTAGAAAATGCAGACTTATTAGCTAGACTTATTATTTCCGTTGTTTCTAATGCAACAACGATTGCCAAATTGACTCAGTCACCGCTTTGCTAGGGTTTCTATTTAGTATTTTATCTCCTTTATAAATTGGTGGTATTGAAAGGGGCGGCTTAATAAAGAGGTCTAATATTATGTAATTAAACAGGCGGTATATTTCTTGCGGCTCATCTTTATACTTGCCAATTGTTAACAATTATAAAAACAAGACGCAAAACTGGAATAATCGTATCTCCTCTTCCCAAATTGTCTATTTTTGTTTACGAGCTGTGGGACAGTTGGAGAGAATTTACTATGATCAAATAATCGTATCTTCTCTTTCCAAATTTCCCATTTTTGTTTACAAGCTGAGGGACAATTGGGGAAGATTTACTATATTCAAATAATCGCATCTCCTCTTCCCAAATTGTCTATTTTCGTTTACAAGCTGAGGGACGATCGGGGAGAATTTGCTGTATTCAAATAATGTTATCTCCTCCTTCCAAATTGTCCATTTTTGCGTACAAGCTGAGATACAATTGAATAAAATTTACTATACACTTAGGACATCTAATAAACTGGGAGATCAAGAAAACAGCAGCAGAAACGCGAGTCTCGTTATGCCGACCGTACCGATCTTCCGCTAAAGATCGGCGAATCAGGGCATAGGCGGTTCGCTACGCAAAGCTAGACGCTCCCCAGCAATAAATCAATCTTACTCCCAGCCTTATCTCGCTGACTAATTAGAAAAACACTCCGCCGCTGTCGGCAAAGTCGGATTCCGTGGTCTTGTCGCGATTCTTTTCAGCAGCGGCGCGGCTAGCAGCCGATTCCAATTAATCGGTCGAATACAGATCTCGTTGGAACGTGACAGTCGAGCGTACAGTGTCTAATTAGTGGTTCTGTTGCCGCGTTCCGTATAATAGCTCGCCCGATGTATAACGTATCTGGATAATCCGTCGTTGCTCCGAGCGACGTCGCCCGTGGGAAAACGGTTTCTGATATCTTGTCGATACCACACGTCGGAGAAACGGCCCGGAATCGCCAAAATGTTTCACCGATTCGAAAACTGACAAACGCACACGCTCGTTTCTGCGTCGATTTACCGAGTTACGGTCACTCGCATTAATAAACGGGCACCTTTTAAAACGGAACAACCTTTTCTAAAGTGAACGAAATTACTTGAATTCTTTCTGCAGCCGATAAGTGGTCGGGATGATAAAAAGATTAAAGTTAAATTAAAATTTGAAATCTACGGGAGATGATGTATACCATGTTATTAAAAAATCCAATTCCACGTGATACTGAATAAGTCGCAATTTGCTTGGACTATTTCGAGTTGAACATAAATTTTCAAGATTAAAAAATGCACGTACTACGTTCCCTCCATTTTTTCATTATTCTACAACATTTCAGCTTGAACGTAAAATAAACAGCATCGTTTTGCGCGCCCGTGAGTGACGCGTGTCGCGGCCGGTCTTTAAACAATTGTAACTTCCAAAATGGTTTGTATAGGGGCATGACATTTTCACAGCTATTTAAAGCAATTTGTATAAAAAATAATCTTTCCTGTTAAAGCTCGTTGACTGTTGTAGATCAAAAGTTGTGCTCTGTCAAATGCAGGGATTTTTTTTTAATTTGTCACACATCAATCAGTGTTACTTTTTTTATATCTTGTTGTTAGTAATGTTTACAAAAATATCTGATTTCTTATTAGGAACGCATGATCCTTATAATATGAAAAAACTGAGCGTAAATATGGAGCTCGGTGAGCAGGACATTTCGAAGGCGAGGAGTTCCGTCAAGCGAAATATCCTAATCTCAAAACACTGAACTTTAAATGTCCATAGTAACTATTGATTTAATTTGTAAAGCCTTTGATCTCAAACGCCTTCGTAAAGCAATACAAATTGAAAAATTATCAATTTGGAAACGTTGACTTTCTCGTTAAACGTCACTGAATTTTTCAAACCGGACCACTGTGCGACGTCGCGAGACGGATCGTTTGAGGTCATCCGAATAAAATCGGAGAAGGTAGAAAATAAGAACCGGTGGCCGTGAAGAAAGAAGCGATCAATTTGACTGTAGCCCCGTTAACGCCGACGGGAGTGGTGCGGCGGGGGGTTCGAAACGTCGAAAACGCGGTATCAAAATTGCATCCGCGAGCGTGCACGCGGCAGATCCGGCGAGCTCGCCCACGATCTCGTTCGAAAGAATAATTATAGGTTTGTTGTACGCGCGGAGGGCTGGATATGAGATGGCACCGCTGGCGGTAGCGGTGGTTCACGTCAGGCCACGCTATCTCTTTGCTCACTGAAAAATAAACGAGGAGGCACCGTTTAATGCCGCTTTCGAACCGTGTGTCCCGCGCCACCCCCGCGCTCTGCCGAACGAGTTACGAGAGCTCATGAGCGCTCTTCTTATCTGATGCATCCGGTATGCGTCCGGAGCTTGCACCGTGTGTATACAATGCCTAGCGCACGGCTGATGACTGCCGGCCATGTTTACACGGGTTCAACGCGGTTATGTGGAGCGCCGCTGATTGTCGCGGCTGACGGATTTATAAGACCAAACTGGTCCAATGTTTAACCGTTGGTACAAGCAAACGCAGTCGCCGTCCCGTCGCATTTTTATTTTCAACCGAAGCCGGCGAGATCATCGACCAAATATCGTGAAATTCAACCCTGTTTGCGCGAGACGCCGTTAACCCTTCGACACCGGGATACATTCGTCCCATAAAGCACGGTGTTTACCCTTTCTATGAGACCTGAAACCGGCGCAAACAGCGATAAACCACGACTGACGCGGGCTTTCAAGTGCGGTGCTACCTTTATTAACTCGCGTTTACGCTCGCTTTATTTTCTGCCGGTTTCTTGCAGCGAGACTATCCCACAAAGGAACCCCGCTGACTGATACGCCCTGATGTTGACGAAACTTTGCACAAGTGTTTAGTAGACCTTTCCCAAGAATTTAGTCGTAAAAAGGCCATGTTTTTCTCAGTTTAGAAAGGAGAGGATGTTATTTCAAACAAATTTTCGTACAGGTTTGTCGGACTGAAAAATGCGATATAACTCATACTTGTACAATTTTACGATACCGTTTGTCATTGAAATTGGGCACGAACAACTTTTCAGACGGAATAACCCTTTCTAAAATTGGTCCAAATGACTCGAATGACAAATAAATTGAAGAATTATGATATTTCAACATTCTTTTTTATCTAAGCCCGTAATAAAAGTTTAAAAAATGCTATCTATGCATCTCAGCAACTTATGTATAATACATATCGAAAATTTCGTTGAAATCAGTTGACGTATAATCAAGCAACGGTCGCTAAAAAATGTAAAAATCACCTGTCGTCGCAAAGCGAACAAAACTGTCTACATGAAATGTGGCACAAATGAATCCACTGTATCGATAAGGGTTGCGAAGCTGAAGCTGCTATAAATTCCACGAGACACTTTTAATGTTTCCTCGCATTCAAAATCAGTCCTGAATCGCAGCAATTCCACCCATAATATACCGACACCAAAATATTCTCGCCGGAGAGGAGCGGTTTCGAGATCGCACGAGTCGGTCGTCACGGAGACGAACGACACTCGAAAGCAGAAGCGTTTTATCGAGACGGATACGGGAGAAAGTCGTCGTCTGAAAGACGAGAGAACGCGTCGCCTCGCGAGCCATTCTAAAGCGTTCCAATTTCCGGATACAATGCGGATAGCGGCGAGCCATGTATACAATGTCGGCGTCTCGCGTGCTCGTCAATGAAAGCGGTGAAAAGGTCTCGCGGACGATCTAGGCGTCGCGATCCGCGTTATCGCCGGCTCCTCGACAGGCGTCGTCGTCGCGAGAATCCGAGACGTCATAGAGACTGGAGAGCCTGATAAAACCGGTGTAACCTATTTCTTCAGGGATTATCTTGCCGCGGCGCAGCCAGAGATACGGCACAATAGAGAACGTTGTTCTAGCCGACGACGCGAGGAAGTTTACCGAGTTAGACGAGATTTACATTGGTCGCGATCGCGGGGCCACCCTGGCATGCCTTATCGGCTAGCTCCATTCATTAACGAACGGTTTACAACCTATCCTCGCCCTGACGAAGCGGAAATGGCCGAGCCTGTCCGAACGCACGATTCCTAAACATGGTATTCATTGACAGATTACTAGACCCCAGATTTCCGTGCAAAATAAATACGTATCAATTGCAAGAAATAGAAGCTAAATGGCAAGTCTATTCATTCTTTAACCATTTTAGTTGGTTAAACGTAATACATTGTCATTTTCAAATTCCTTCAATCTTTCTACTATTTTAAACTGCAACTACACTCTTTTGCCATAAATGCATAAAATCTGCAGTCTAAGAAATAAACTACTGAGATTGAAACTAAAAACAAAAATTCAAATAAATAATTAACATTTTGATATTCTACATGGAACGATTTATTTTACTGTGATCTACTGCAAGCTGTTTTACTTGAAATCATTTTGGTGGTATTTTAAGAACAACCGTCCTTCTCACGTTCAATTTTAACAAGTAATTGAATTTAAATAAAATTAATTGATGCCTTACATGATAAATATAAAGTTAATTATGCTTGATGATAAACAAAAGGCTCAGTAATTGGCTACTCCGTATTGACTGGCTCCAGCACCCTAGTCGCCGAATTTCTCTGAATACTCAAATACCTTTTCCTGAGCGACAGGACATTGGTAACGATGGACGAGGTATTTCGGGAAGTTGAAAGCTTCCGGTAGCAACTGAACGGCGCGCTATCAACGGGTCAAGAGCATCGGTTTACCACTGGCAGACACGCGTTCACGCCCGATGCGGCGGGCCACCGAGCAGGCGTTAACGGGTTTACTCGCGCGAGGAATCACTCCGGGCCGGGAAACCACTTCGTTTCACTTTCGAGCCTGGAACGGGCTCGCGGAGGTCGCTCGTGCTCTCCCCGGGCCGGGATGGACGAGAACGGGTACCCGACGACAGCCGCTCGATCAAGCAAGAGCAACGCAGTCGTCGATGGGAACGGCCGCGAGCCATTCCCCCTTCCTTCGCCCGTTATTTATACGCGATTCGTGTTCCGATGCTGCCCTGCCGGGCTCCTTAATCACCCCCCTACCTCGGCCCGCGATGCCGTCGAACCAGGAATCGTAGAATCTATTTGTTTCCCGCCGAGTTTACGCCGAGATATGGATTCGTTTCAAATATGCAACAGGCACTGCTCGCTCTTGTCGCGATTAGATCTCCGCTACGAGTTAGTTAGGGTCCGCGGATTGGCTTCCTGCTCGTCGGCGCGTTTAAGATCGATAAAGGTGAACGGGATCGAAAAATCGGCAGGATGTTCGCGCGAGTGCCGTGGCTGCTCAAAAAGACGAAAACGGCGAACCTGCTCCCTGATAGCTCACGCACGAATGTTGAAAATCTTGGTGTTTCTCGGGAGTCATTGTTAGCTTTCCATGGTCAGGGTTAACTGTTCTATGATGTTTTGAATCTATGTTAAGCTTAGATAATTCTTTTTTAATTATTACCTTGTTTGGAGTCAAGTTTATTGACTTTGCTCATTCTTATGCGTACTCTAAAATAGTGAATGAGTTTTTTGTGAAATTAATTGCGTAAGGGTAAAATAGAATCGTATTTGCCAAAAGAAATTCACCAATTAAGTAAATGAATATAAATTATAGCTTATTTAGGTAATATTCTATGTCATAATTAATACATCATATATAATTGAAATATTTTATAATTTTTCAATGCACCGTTTCTGTCTTCTATTTTATTTCTCTGAATCATTTCGGTAATTCAGGCGATACATTTTTACTGTCTCCAGTAATTTTAAGTTCATATAACAAGCTTATAAACATGGTATTAGAGAGCGCAGTTTCCTAGGATACGCGAGTATTTTTCCAGTCTGCTCTATACGACCCATTAATAGAAGTTCCTGTGAACACCGTAGGAGAGTTAATGCAGGAACGTAGCGATTATGACGTCGAACTGTATCTAATACGCGAGTGTCTATTAGGAAACAGTGATCCGTAACGATGCGTCTCAAGGTGGGGCAATCTAACCGGTAGTCGTCTGGTGTCATCGGAACGACGAAGCATCGGATCGTGGCGATGCGGAGCCGGATCAGAGATCTCCGGGTCCTGGGTGGCGAACCCTCGAACTTATCTCTCCTAATTTATCCAAAACGTTTCTCTTGCGGGGGCTGGTTGACGAGGGTACCGCGAGGCAGGCATTTCCGTCAGCAATTTACCGGGATCGGTCTCAGAAGCGGGAAGACTGCTGGATGGCTGGTGTAGGAGAGAGCAGAGAGGTATCGATGAAACAGGAGACGCAGGCTAAGCGGAGGCGGACGGGTCCTCGCGGACTGACGTTGATTCGCATCGAGTCCCGCTGCGGGGACCTTGACAGTTTCGAGACGCGGTGACAGCCACGGACGCCTGGCACCGCAACCCCGGCGACGATGCGTATTCTATCAACGTCCGTGGAGCGCGATAACCTCGGCAACTGCATGCTGAATGAGCCGTAGACGTTGCATCGTAGCATCGTCGCATCGTCTTAGTCGTCTCGGTCCTCGTCGGGCCCCGGTCGCAGGGCCCGGCCCGCTCGGACGACGGGTCGTCCTCCCTTTTCTGCAACAATGGCCTTTATGCAAGCGGGACCCAAGCGGCACGAAACCAGAAAGGAAGAGGACGGCTGATCCACGTCGGCAACGGACAAAGCCTGTCCTCGCCATATAGGAACCGAGCGGACGGCCAAGATTTAAATTGATTCCGAGATAAGTGCGTGGAATTAAAGATGCATTCGGACGATCATCCGCGCGCGCAATCCACCCCGCCCCGATCCTTCAGTATTCCGCTCTTTTCCACCCGATCGCCGGATAGCCAGCCGGCTTATGGCAATTGGACCGACTTGTCTCTTTCTGCGATCGAATTTCCGGAGCTCGACCAGGGTTCGCTGACTTTTTCGACGCTCAATTATCACGAGAATGCCCGTTTGCTGCGTTTATGCCAGAACTGAGTGACCGAAACACGGTACAGGGAGAACGTCAGAAGAACCTGTACAATTATGGTACTTTTGGTTTATTAACGCCGTCAGAAGAAAAATACTTGTTCACGGAAACTCTGTTTATCATGAGACAATTTTTGTTTTACATAAATATTCGGAGGCAACTAATGATATCATGGAAAGGAAGAGGGGGTGAAGGAGAAGTGAATGCCATCACCTGCAACGACACTGTTATATCTCGAGACAGCAGATTCGTGAAACTACTGAAAATAGAAGTAAATTTATAACACTCTGGAAGGAAGTTAATAATCCTGCCATGTTGGTCAAAATATTCGCGTTTCACAATTTCTATTTCAAAATTGTTGAAATTATAAAGAGATGATTGAGTCTTCTTAATTCTAACATATATTAAATAAAAACGGCGAAAAGTCTAAATAAATTCAGTCGTCTCATTTTTATACAGCAACACACGTCAGTCAGTTTTAATGTTCAGCGTGTTGTGTTTTAAAACAGGAAGATCGACTAAATAAATAATTATACATAAAGACAGAGACTTATTTGTCATTTTCGAAAAAGTAAAGAAAGGTCCAAGTTGCAGAATAACAACTAGTATTTAATGAATGAATGGTAACTTGCAATCACGAGATTATAGTCTCCAGTTTTCGAAGTTTGTTTCTTTCTATACTGTGATCAAAGTCCAGGATCGAGTGGGTTCGACAAGTTCAAGATTGGTAGCCGGTGTTCCCGGAGTGTCTTAGATCCCCGGCAATTTGAATTTTGCCGCGGGACAACAACCTGTTCGAGAGCACGCGCACCGGCGCAGCAAAACGACCGGATACCACCCTTTTACGAGCCGTGTCGGCCGAGTCGCGAAACATCGCCGGCGATGACAGTACCGTCATTATTGTTATCGCTTCCGGGAGCAGAGTGTAAATTTCTGGCACGGTCACACGTGTCTCGCAACGTCGCAGCGGTTGTCCCTATCCACTGGCAGCGCGATGCTTTTCTACGTACGGCGTTTTAGGGGCGGGCCTCGATGACACATTGATGTGCTTCCAACATCGTTTTTTCTCCAGATACCGTGACTCCGTTACAAAGCGAGCTCTTATCGGCAAAGAAAGTTACAATTAGTGCAGACCCTCAATTAGTCCGGCCTCGTCAAGGCTCGAACGGACCACCATCGCTAGATAGCGACCGTTCCTAATAGGTTCAGATAACGACATGGAAATTGACTTACGGAAACTCGATAACTAATTCGTACGGGGCATCGGACCGATAATTAATCTCTGGTCTGCAGTGCCTTGCCGAGGAGGCCGATATACGTTTACCTTCTATTCATTCGAATCTTCACCGTTTCAACTCTGAAGGAAGAATCAACCCATAGAAAGCGAGTTTTTATTGTGCTGCTGCATTTGTTAGGAAAAGTGTGGACGACTTTCTATCACTGAATTCTTTATTTATACTTGTCTCTTTGAGCTATCACTTTTTACTTTTCCTTTGCTTTTTACTTTTCTTTTTACTTCCTCTGAAGCATTCGTCTCGTCAAAGTATTGGAAATGAAATAAAAAAGATGAAAATATAAAATAACATGGACAATATCTGTCGACTAGTTCGCAATATTTTATATTTCTTATTATCGTAGCTCGAGTAGGAAAGCATAAAGTATTCAAGAACAATGTCCTTACCCTATGCCGTACTCTACTAAATATGAATGTTGTTCACTTCTTTTAGAACAAATTTTACTAATTCTTCTATTATCATAATCTTGGAATGAGAGTAAACGAAATAATAGGAGAAACAAAAATTGTCTCGTTTTATTAAAGAAATCGTTAAGGACGGAAAATGCTGATCAATGTACATTATTTCTGAAAGAAATCGTTCCCCAAGCATGTACTTATGCCAGTGTATCTATCACCAAAGATAGAAGCAAACGTCCCATGGGAAATTGCAGATATATTTACGAATGGAACGCGCGCCAACAGAATCCGTTTAGACGAATCAGTCGCAGAACAAAGTGGTCTTTAAAAAGAATGTAGCAGGGCACTGGAGGTTGCGAACCAATGTTCCAACTGGGAAGACAGACGTACGACACGATGAAGAGCAGCGAGGTCAACTTTAGTAACCCTGCCCATATCTTCGCCTCTTGCTCTGTCCCGGAGTACAGTTAATCGTCGTCCGATGACGTGGTGCGATCGATCATGCGGCCAGTCGATCCGTTTCCGTTCGAAATTCGTGGCGACACGCGTGGCTGCCCGGCGCGACGCGAACTTTCGAAAGCTCGTTACCTCTATACCGAAAGCGAGCTTACACCGGAGCGAGCACGCGAAACCAATGGCGCTTATCGCATTAATTAACGCCGGCCTGGCCACGCTGCGCTGCTCCGACGGTTCTTGCTACCGGAGATAATCGGGCAGCGAAAGTACGGGAAAAATGGTACGGGTGCCCAGTATAGGAGACCGGCCGGGAATGTTGGACGAAATTGATACTTCCCTTCGACTACTTCATTTTCTATATAGGGTCAATAATTTTTTAAACGCGAACAACCTCGAGAAATTAATGAAGTTTGTATTTTGATAAATCAAATTGAAATTGAGAAGTTCTGTTGTAGGATATCGATTATATTTTTCAACATTCTTGCGTTTTGCGAATCCCAATTAAATTAGATGTAATAACTAGATTGCGGATTTTATACATTTACGGTGAAAATAGATAAGTGAAATACAGAGCAGTGAAGATACAAGAAAAATATAAAAATATTGAAACATTGTTTTCAGTTTGTTAAAATTGTTAAAAGTAGAAATACGCTCGTATCTGTCCTCTAGTTTCTTTTGTGAATGACGAAGAAACTTCTTATGTTGTATAAAGATGCACAGTATAGTAATAACTTAGTGTAGAAATTAATATTCGTCAAAGTGTCAATGAACATATAAATATTTATGAATTGATGAAAAAAAATTAGTTCCATTAGAAAAAACATTTCTTACTAATTTCATATTGCAATTGGTTGCCACATAATTATTGAGTATCTTTTGTTTGAAGAATATTGAACAGTATTTGTTGATATTTTCATTTCGAACAGACAAGAGCGAGTAAAACAGATCTTAAAATAAAGTTTAACATGTAGTATAATAATCCAGAAGTAGTAAAATTGATCAATATTTAATTTAGAAAATTATTTACTCGTTTTAAGATAGTGCTGAATCCAGCATACAAATACTAGCAACAAATATTTTGCCAATGATCGAAGAAACGCACTAATTTCTTGCGTGAAACTTCAAATTACAAATCCGACAACAAATTCGTATACTCTGCAAAAGCAGTGAGTGCTTTTGAAACATTTCGACACCGATACCTGTGCAGCACTCTTTCGATCTCGCGCCTCGAATTTTTGGCTTTTGTCCTACGGATCGAACACCGTGGGGCGTCGGGATATCTCGATCGATACGAAAGAGAGCAACGGAAGAATCTCTCCGGGTGATTCGGGAGCGATGAAACGCACCTTTCAGAGGCCGGGGCGATCGTTTAATTACGGATCAGCTGTTTCGGTTCGAGCGTGACGGCGTTCTCGCGCGCGAGTCCGTGCATGCGTACCGATCGATTCGTTTCGAGAATGTATCGAAAGACCTGCCCCCTCTCTCTCTTTCTCTCTCTCGGAGAGCAGGAGATCCCATCGCGGAAACCGAAGATAGAATTGCCGTGAACGCCAGCAATAAAACGCGGTCCACTCACGTACAACGAATACTATTCATAAGTCGAGGCGATGCGAGAGTCGTGTCGAATCCGAGACTCGGTGGCCGCACAACGTCCGCTCCGAGGGACCCTGGGCCCCCTCGGCCACCTCGTAATTCCCGTTCCGAAGACTTTTCTTTTTCACGGAGGCTCACAATTAGGGCCATTATGCGCGCACATGTTCCCCGTGTTTCCGCCGATTCGCGAGCGTCACGCGAACGTCGTCGCCGCCGAGAGACGCCGCGCAGAACAAGATCCCATCGCCACCTTTTTCGCCTCTGTCTCGCAGGAAATACTCCGTCCGATGCCACACAACGATCTCCCATCTTGCTTCGTACAAATTCGCCCCGCAGCTCGAAGCAATAACGTCTTTGCTTTTCTCTATATTGATCTTTCGGCGAGGTAAAAGTACCTATTATGAAACACCGATCAATTGTAAGCATTATTTAAAATAGTAGCGTAAACAATACAATAGAAAATAGATGGAGCATAAGAAA
The DNA here is from genome assembly GCA_028455555.1 of Augochlorella aurata. Taxonomy (NCBI): domain Eukaryota; kingdom Metazoa; phylum Arthropoda; class Insecta; order Hymenoptera; family Halictidae; genus Augochlorella; species Augochlorella aurata. The sequence continues at coordinate 11,643,990 of CM052160.1, read as the reverse complement.
GTGGTTGTAAAAATTCTATTTATATCTTCGAACACTGTTCTTTGTAAATTCACTCACGCGTGGTAACTTAATACCGTTATGTAACAATCAGCTGTAAAAATTGATTATCCGAATACACGTGTCTGTAAGAAGGAACATACCGTTCCATATTGTGTACTTCAATTTGATCACTGTCCTGATTTATGGAACAGATGACATTCGTTGTTCCATATTCAGTGTCCCTATTACGAAACACGGAGACGTGGTACGAATTATTAAGTAAAATGGTGTTCCATAATGGGCACTTGTTGGTATTTTCTAGTTTACTTGTATTATATTTTATTTATGTTGAATAAATAGTTCAAAGTTCATTATGTTATCTAGAAAAATTAGTCTTTTGAACAGTAGTATAATAATACTTATAAGTTGTAATAAATAAAATAATAATAAATAAAATCGATGATAACCTCACGGTCTCTGAAAAGCGTTCCATAATAGGTACTTTTATTTTAACTCGCTTCTGAATCCTCAAGTATGTTATATATTCGTGTATTTTCTATTGATGTTAATAATCGAGGAAGACGATGGACGAAGATAACTCGGATCAGTCATCATCCATTTGGAGATATAAGATTCAATCTCGTCAACTATAGTCCGCCCAACGAGACAAGTATAAACTAATGCACGGCGATTCACGGTGCGCACATTTGGGAAACATTTATCGCTTTTGAACAGCCAATAGCTGCAGCTGTGACACCAATTACACGCAGCTGTTTTAGATTCAGTAACTCGTCGTTGGACAAACCGTAGCAAGGAAAAATCCGGACTTTAGATGTTCAGTATGGCGTTGCGTTTTGCAAACCTACCATGCTGGTCGAAATGACCAATCTCGCATTCTTTTCTTTTCAAATTGTTGAAGTTACGAAGACTCCTTGTTAAGGAACGATTGAATAAGTTCCTTCGTCCAAATCTACATTGCAATAAAAATGTGTTCAATTATTATAAAGCAACACAAGTTAGCCACTTTCAGAGCTCCAAGCTGATTTGATTAATTAAACTGAAACTGGATTGTTTTCACTTTCGTGAATTCTAAATATGCTAGTAAAATCCCGTTTATTCGAATAAATTACAATAAATATGAGCTTTGAAAATTAGTAAAAAATTAGTGCCACCTATATGAGCGAGTGGGAATCATAGTGGCGTGAGTCACATTTTCGTTTTTTTTTGAAAAGACACGAAAAATGTGAAAACAAATGAAATCAATTATAAAGTTACTATGCATTAACGTAACCCTAAATTACCTTAGCAACAAATTTGCTCAGTAAAGAACACCGAGAACACAATACTCGCTAGCAAACAATAACGCTCCTTGTTTCTCACACCGAGGAAAATGTGACTTACGCCACTATGATTCTAAACTGCTCGTACGTGGACCGTCGCTCAACGTGTTAAACGCTGCGTACACATATCTACGCAACTTTGCGATGAAAATTGAAGGTAAACGTTGAGTGGCAAGTTGTTCGCGAAAAGTCGCAGACACTTTCGCATGGCAGAGTCTGCGGACCCTAAAATCAAGGAAGATGAAGGAAGACAGTCGGAAGAGGGGTGCGATGGTTGGTCTTGGGAAGAGGGACGAATGGGACAGAGGGACGAAGGGCGGAGGCAAGGGTCCGAAGGAAGGAAGAGGGCGAGGTTGGCAAACGCGTAGAAATGCATTTTTTGCTGCTGGGAGGCCTACGTAAGCGTTTCGCGTTAGGCCGGTGAAGATCAAAGTGGGAGGTATACATCGAGCCGCACGCCAACTGCTCTCTCATATTTCCGACACGTTCGCTTCGAGCCGAGCAGGCTAATGCATCTTTATTTGTTTGCCCTTCGTCACCCCCGCTCTCTCTCCCGCTCTCTGTCTTTCTCTTCTCCTCTCTCTCCCTCTCTCGTTCTCCGTCTCTCTCTTCTTCTCTATCTCGCTCCCTTCCTCTCTGGTTCGTCCTCTTTTTCTCCGTTTTCCTTTCCGCGCTTTTCCGAGCCGCGGTTGCACCCCGCGAGACCAAATGATCGATATTCAAGGCGGCCTCGCGGTTCGCACCTCGGAGATCCGAGACTCGTCGATAGTCTTTCCGGCTCGTTTCAGGTTATCGCTCCCCCTGGCTCGCTTTTCTACCTTCCACTCCCGTCCTGCACTTGATACACAAACATCGACCACCGATACACCAGCACACAAAGCCGAGCAGAGTGCGAGGAACGCGCGCGAGACCGTTCGCGAGTGTTACGCGACGCTGAGGATATAGAGGGTGGTCCCAAAGTCCATCAACTGCGAGCCTCATCAATATTTCCTGAGCAAGCCGTCGGGGGAGTTGCCGCGGAATTACGTAGACGATTTCTGCTGAGAGCTGAACAACTTGTCTGCAATTGCGCGTAATTTAAAAGTGAACTCTTCTGAGGATTTATAGATTTATAATCTAATCTCCGTTATAGTCATCTGGAGCAGTAATACTTTATCCACCGGGAGCCAATTAATATGGTTTTTAATTATTGTGCTATGCTAGGAAAAATTTTAGAATTTTTGTATAATATTCCCAAGAGAAATTACTAGTTTATGTTCCCGGCTATAAGTAATATAACTATATAACTAGTATAATTATAAGCAAGTTGTTGGTGCACGACTGATACTGCTATTCCCCTTCAACAATTCATTAGAAAGTTCTTGGCAGTATATTGTAGACTCTTAAGAATTATGAAATCATTTGGCAAGTTGGTAGAGTTACTTCTAGCAAAAATGATTAAATAAATTGATTTTAATCATTCCGCGAATCGATTCAACAGCCTTAGACGTTTCGGAGCGAGCTAAAGTCTCCGTACGTTTCCTCTAGAATCTTTAAGAAACGAAAATTTTGCAAGCTACCATAATCATCTGCAGCGGAAAAAATCAACTAAATCGTCTTTGATCGATCCGACACGACCGCAGACGCTCCCGTGCAAACATTTTTCGTCCCTTTTTCCTGGCAAAGTTCGAGGCCATCAAAAGTTCGCAGCCCCATCGTTCCCCATAAATTGCAGAGGTCGAAGTGGTCGTCGAGAAGCGGCGAATTTCGTTCAATTAGTATCAGACGGCGGGACCGAATGGTAGAACGAGGAAAGTCTGCCGCGAAAGTTCGGTGTATTCGCGACACCCTGTATTATCTCGTACACGGCCGAACGTGTGCACACGCGAGCCTCGGCAAACTCGACCACATACCGTACGTAATGTATACCGCATGCGATCCGCGAAAGGGATGTACATATAATCGTACGCGCGCGCGTCTAGACTCAACATAATTACTCTACGTGTCTGCTACAGATTGCTTATTGTTGCGCGTGGCTACCTTGTCTTGTTCCACCTCCTCCGGCTCTTCTTTTTACCGATCCCAACGTCGTTGCTTTCTTTTCTCCGTTCCCGAACACCCCCACCGCGGGGGATTAATGTCGCGGGCCGTGACGCACGGGTTACTTTCACGGTTATCACCGGTGGGCTGCAGTGTCGGTGCTTTGAACATCCGCGGATAACACCGATCATTCTCAATCTTATTCTCTGGCTGCCGGGAATCGCGTTATTTAATGCGCCGCGATTACAAGCTGGAACGGCATCAGCGGGTTAAGCGTCGAATATCGACCCCGAAAAATTGGCGCAGTATCAGAGCGGTTTAATTAATTTTTCGACTTTCTCTGTTTAGTCGGTAGACGAGAATACACTTCGGAGCAAGCTTCACGGAGTCGTTCGCTGGCAGATAAAGCACAAAGAAATTGCTGTTTGAAACGATTAAGCAGGGAGAAAATATCAAATGCTTCGCAATAGGTATCCGCGTCGATGAAGCCGCTCGTTTGTACGATTCCATTCGCCATGAAATGCACGGCGGTAATCTTTTCGGAAATGTGTTTCCGATCTAGTAGACGTTGGTGAGCAACTTAAACAAGGTGTAGTCAGTGAACCCATTAAGCTAAGCTCGGTTCGGTAATTATTAGCTCAACTCTTCCGCAGTCTAGAATCCCTAACAATATCCAGCCTGCTCGAGTATGCTGCAGTAAAAATGAATTTGTAGACTAGGTTAAAAATTAGTGTCACCCGTATGTGACCGACGCGTGGATACGAGGCGAGCGGAATTTTCGCGAGCTCGAAAGCTGCGCGAAGTTCTAGGCAAGTTTGCCGAGACACTCTTGGGGACGCGGCTACGAGCTGCTCGGGAGAAGCGGTTTTGCGTTTGGTTATTGTTCCGACAAATTAGTCGCCCGGAGCAGTACGTGTCTGCCCAATTTGTACTACTTAACGATACAATTAGTTCTTCGATTTAAATAAATACATGCCGGTATAAAATGAAATGAACGACGCGCGCAGGAATTAAGGGAGACTTCGGCCGTTCGAGAGGCGAACTTAAAATGAGAAGCAAAATGCTAATGCCCGAGAAATACCGCGGACATTATCCAATTTCCGAGAAACTCCTACAAAAAACAGGAATTTCCTGTTTATTATGAATGCACATTTATTAGTACGAAGGCTGAGTATCATAAACCGTAAAACAATATTTTGTTTCGACATGGAAAAATTGTGTCGGACACGGCGTTTTAAGTGGACTGCGGATTTTATGCGCTCGCCGCAAAAATTAGACAGCAGAAACACAAGGCGTACGTTTTTTTACTCAATTACCTTTTCCAAACGATCGCTTGGAAACTTTTTCCCCGGTATAAATGTCCGTCTCCTGTGACGCGTGACTAATTACTGATAGATGTAACGAGCACTAAAACCGACTAGTTAGTATCTCTTTTCCCAAACGAGTGCACGTATGCGGTGATTGTCCAGGAAGCCATCTTTACGATCTCGATAAACGTGTATCGAAGTATCTGAAATCCGTATATTCGATGGGGGTTTCCTTGTTTTTCTTAGTTTCAGATTATAAACGTTTTTAATTATATTATGATTAGAGGAACATAATTTTTCGTAATTTTACATTTAATTATTTTCAATGAAAAATGAGTCTGATAGCTGACTTAAATCCATAATTACAACAGAAAATTGGTATTAACACGTTCGCTACCAGCGCCACTAGTTTATATAATTACATATATTTATTACAATTTTAAATAGTGACATTCGTAACGCGAATTTGATGCTCTTTATTGATAATACAAAATCGTAATCGTCGAACTTGTTAAATTAAAATAATATAAACGAACATATATTTACAAAGATCTACAATTTCATTTGTGATTTTTTATCCTGTGAATTTATTTGCGAATTTTTATCCCGTGAATTTATCTGCGAATTTTTATCCGGCAAATCTATTTCCGAATTTTCATCCCATGAATTTATTTGCGAATTTTTATCCCGTGAATTTATTTTTGAAGCCGTTGCGAATAATGGCACTATTTCATTGCAAGCATTTTCGTTCTCACAAACACGTCAAAATGGTTTCGGCTAGCTTATGAAGACAAATGCATCACCGCGGTCGAATATCGATCAAAATAGCGACCGTGAATCGTAGAGAGTTTTCTCGAGTCTACTGTATTCTAGAACTCGTTCCACAGTGTCCGATCCGCTAACAACCGCAACAGAATTTACTTTCAACGGTCGGAGTATCGCCGATTTTTCAAGAGGACTGGGGCCAGATCTACTGCAGCGGATTCGAGCGGATTCGAGCGGATTCGAGCAGACGAGGACCGTGAGATCCTCGATAAAAGAAAGAAAGGAAAGGGATAGCCGGCGCCGGCGTGTGTATATAAACGTTTCCCGGTACCTGACGGAAAATCCGGCGCACTTGTCGGCCGATCCGGTAATCGAAACCGGTAATTATGCGCGGGGCCATTGGCATGCACGCCGTGGAAAGAGGAGCGCGAGCGAGTACGAGCGGATAACAAGGGACCCTCTGCCTGGAGCATCGAAAGTAACGAGGGCAAGGATTGATGTCCGTTCATTCGGTACGATGTACATCGAGAATTATTACGAGGTGTCCGTATTAAAATAAACTGCCCGGGCGTGTACTTCGCGGGTACGGCACGGGAGAAAGAGAGATATCCTCGTTAAAATGACGAGTTATCGAGTGGGATCGTGTTTCGGCCGTTCGCGTCTCGATTTTTCTTCTATCCTCTCTCTCTGGCCCTCTGTTTTTCTCTTTCGGCCTTTCGGCCTTTTTTGCTCGATTTTCGAGCCGCAGACTCGCGGTTACCGATATACAAATCGCGTACAAATTTCAGTTCGCTCTTTCGGGGTATCGCGTTCCCGGGCTAAACGCTCCGACCGACCCGCGTTTTATTCCCCGATCGCTATGCGACCACCGTTGCAAGACACAGAATTATCGCGTTAACGGGTAACAGAGTGCAGGAGAGTTTATTTTGCGCGGAAACTGTTTGCCCCGGCACAAAGGCGACGGATTCGGATGTTTCCTCAATATTTTCCGGGGGATAGAGATATCGAACACTATCCCGGTATATTCCGAGAGAGAATCGGATCAGTGGCTCGAGACGCGGGAGTATTCTGTTCCTTCAGCATCCTCGCAGTCTGTTTTATGTTAAAGAGAGTACATAAAACTGCTATAGTGCAGTTTAAGTCTGGTAAATGTGCAGTAAAATATCTAAAACCGTCTTGAAGCTACAGCTCTTTCGAGAGGTTCGTAAAATGCTGCTTAAATCATGAATGCTATTAAGAGAAGACGAGAATATGGTACGCATAGTGTAGTTAAGTGCAAATTTATTTTTCATCCCGCTAATAAGGCTAGCAATATGCTTGGGATCGTACAGGAAGAAAGATTATTGAATATTCCCTCCAGCGAACGGCGTTTCCCATCGTCGTCCAGACATCTAGACCAGAGTCGAGTAAAATTCGTATAATTATATTCTTACGAAATTACATGCATGCAGTAACAGTTGACAATTATTCCCACTATTATTCGAATCGTTTCACGATCTCAATTCGATTAAAGAATTACGCGTGTAATTCCGTCGAATAAATAGATCGAATAAATAGATCGAATAATTTATGACGAATAATAAATAATTCGTTCGGATAATTATCTCAGATAAATATCTCTTCGAACCAATTCGAATAATGTGATCCAGACACATCCGCGGATCTAGTCGACCCACGACAAACTTCAGATGCCAAATTCGGTCACTTGTAGCAACAACAATGGCGACAGAGTCGAAGCCCACAGCGTTTTCTCCTTTCCTCTTCGCCCGTTTTCATTTTATTATCGTCCGGGGCCGGTTACTATCGTTCGACTTCATCGTCCGTAACCGTCCCACGAACATATATACGATCAGTCCGATGAAAAAATGTAATTATTCAAGGCCAAGACTGGTCAGGGCACGTGAAATCGGCAGCAGGAAGAACGCGATCCCGATCGAGCCGACCGAGAGTCGTTAGCCGCCGTTAAGAACTTCTAATCATCGACATCGTGCGCCTTAACGATTACGCGTTTCATCGCCTTATACGCCGCACAATGGCGTTACCCGTGCGTTTCGTTTTCGATAAGCGTAGAGTTCGGTCGTTTCTCTGCGCAACGATCGTACGTCCTTCTCACGTTTCCAACGCGATAGCGGACCGTGAAATTTTTAAACAAAGCCGCGCGCCGCGATGGCGATCTACGATTGCCACGGCTCGATCCTCGCCTGACCGCCGATCCACGAAAATATTCAGCTGCTGCATTATGCCTAGCAAAAGTAGAAGCTTCGAGCTTTGAAACGAGCGCAGACCTTTCGTCGTGCGACTCGTTCTCGCGAAATTAGAACAGCTCGAATATCGTCAATTCGTCGCGTATCGAAAATTTCGTTTGCGGAGCTTTTCTCGAGTCACCGTGTATTCGCGGTGAACAGACTATTACTATGAACCAGTTACCTGTTCTCTTCGTACTTGGTTCAAATACATCACTTCTGTAAAATATATAACTTGAGAAAGATTGTCAAAGTATATGTTCTTCTTACAACTAATCGCTAGTAATGTGCATTTTTTTCGTAAGAATATCAAAATTGCATTTATTCAAACTTCGCGTGATGTCTATTATAAAATATATTTCAAAAAAGTTGTTTATCAAAAAGTTTCTCGTAGATATATTTTAATAATTTCAGTAAAAGAAAGAGCGTTAAACAGTTAGTTGCGAGTATACTCGTCAAGAAAAAATGGCAAGATTTTCTGTTAAGACGAGTATATTCGTCGGAAACAGCTAACCAACCGGTCGATTGCCACAGAAGTATGAATCTCTCCAATTAGGCACGCGTGCGAGGAGCTACCGGAGGTCGCAAGAATGCTCAAAGGAAAGAAATTTATCGGGTTTTGTAGCGGTTCGGTTACGCCGAAGAAAAAGCTGTGAAAGGGCGCCGTGTCTCGGGCTATGTTTTAATAGCGCTCCCCGGAGACGAGAGCTGTCGCCGGTCTGAGGTCACCGGAAGTTCCACATAAATTTCCAATATCAACAACACACTCACCCGAGGTTCTTCAGGGCGATGCCGAGGCGTCGCGGCGCGTTGTCCCGGCGCCGCACATAGTCGCCGGTCCGCGACCGCCGGCCGTTACACGATTTTCGTGAACGATCCATGAAGAGTTGCTCCGAGGCTCAGGCCATCCTGCGCATGAGAAACGTCGCGATGCGTTAGGGACGAACCTCATTACCGGCTGAATGATATAGAGCGTAAGAAAAGGACGCGGGCAGACCAAAGCGCAACAAATCACGGGAAACTCCTGCTAGCGGGACGCCATTCGACCGGTTAACGTTGATCGCCTTAAGTCACCCAAGTTTTACCTTCTCTCGTTGCGAAATACATAAACCCTTACCTTGTCCTCGGGAACGGGAGAAAGACAGAGAAGGTGTTCAATAATTCTGCTCCACGGTTTCTGCCGCGCGATTGCCTCTCGTTAAAACCAGTCCCGCGACAATACCAATCTCCAACGAGCATGCCGATGCACGGGGTTTAACCCTTTGAGGACGAGTGTCGACATAGCGATGACATCAGGACCGCGTATTTTACTACAAATGTTGCGAGCATTTCATTCGATTACATGTACGACGATCATGGTGTACCGTTCATTCGTACAATTATTGAAGACTTTGATATATATTCCAAATGTTTAACAAGTTCACTATCAGCGTATTTTTATAACTTCCCCTTGGCCGACATTTTTATCACATTTCATGAGAGGATACGATGCATTTAATGCAATAAGAAGAATAAATGTAATTATGTAAGGTAACGACGCTGGTAGCGAACATGTTAAGAGAAATATTCTTAGTGCTCTCAAAAATCCTAGTCCGCAAAGGGTTAAAAAGGCGCTCGGGAGAAGCGGCGAGCCTTTTTGAAACAGTGGAGGATGTTTTACCGGCCCTTCTGTTGGCTGAT
>CM052160.1:11510095-11626689 GCA_028455555.1 Augochlorella aurata | reverse complement strand
GCAGTCTTTATTCTAGGTTTAGCAATGTTTCGCGTCTCGTGTCTGGAAACCACAATGCAAAATTGACGCTGTTACTGAACTCGGACGTCAGTCACCTTTGACCTGTGAATAAATTTTTGGTCGCAAGAAGGTGGAGTCTCTCCAGAAGATACGACAATCGGTAGAACGATCTCACAGTTTTTTAACCCTTTGCGGTTGTATTAAATTTCTATATAAGTGTCATGCTAGTTGGAATTAATTAATAATAAGTAGGGAAAACAACATTTATGGATTCATTTGAAAGCTTAGATATTTGCCGCACAGTAATATGTTTTAATTTTATGTAAAAATAAAAAAGAAGTAAATAGCTTTGGTGGCTGAGAGTAGACGTAGGGCCGCAAAGAATTAAGTTCAATAGGCATTGACCTGCGATTGAATTTTAGGATCTAAGAAGGTGCAGTCTCTCTAGAACTGGCTCTCGAATAGAAAAGGTAGCCGAGATAAGAATGTTCGCACACCCTTTGTTCTGGTAAGCATGCACTGGCTGTAAACGCGTTGCAGTTCGTGGAATCTGGAAACCGTGTACATCGAATTGAACACATGGAACAACAGACTCCCCGAGGTACGAGAGCGTGATTCGATCGAGGAATAAAAAGGGTGGATCGAAAGTTAGTCGGGGGTGAGGCGGGCGATAAAGCGAAGGCGAGACGCGCGTCCAACAGGCAGTTACGGGCTCTTGTAGCAAGCATTGTGGCCTGAATGCTAGCCTGATGGCCTCTTAACTTGGTTATATCATAGTCTTTCGGGCTGTTTCTCTTCCCGCTCCAGCCTCTGTCAACATTTACATACGCGGGGCCGGCGCTTCGAACGATAAGTCACGGCGCTCGGCTGCGCGACGACGGAACCGGGAAAGGCGGCTGAAACCGGAGACTCTAGATCTTCAAAGATCTATAACATCCCTGTACCAACTGAATCACGTAGAACGCATTATGGATCCTTCAATAGCCTGCACCGTTTACTTATTGTCTCTAACCGATACCATGATCGACTAGATTTCTTTTCTACCTCTCATAAATGCTGTTCACCGTTCGACTTCATCTCCGCTGACATAATCAAATTATTATTTCACGTATATTTTTACTCTTGATCTTTTTATATTTAAGTCGATTTTTTCCTTTTTAATTTTGAGCGTTTGTATTTTGTACGTCCTTGTATGACTGTTACATAACTATTAGTTTCTCTGACTGTCTCCTGTTGATAAGCAAAGTTACTGTTATTATTATTATCTATTGCAACCCCTTGCACTGGAAAAATTTCTGAGCGTTGCTAGGATGTCCTAAAGTTGTTAGGAGATAGACCAGGCTTTAATGGGATAGGTGCAAAAAAATGCAAAAAAGTTATTTGTCGGAGCAGAAAAATAGTTGACGAGGGAACGGACAATTCCAGCGATCCGTGGCGCTTGGATCGAGCCGGCGAGCAGTGAAACCCGAAGAAAAACAGACTGGTTGCGACTCCCATTAACCTCATTGGGAGAAACCTATGATCGTGCTCGTGCCGGCCGTCCACCGGTAGAGTTATTATCATTTTCAGCGATTGGCCACGTAACCGAGAGGCATTCGACTTCGCCTCGGTGCCGATGGATTCTCAACTGGACTACGGGCCGTTAATCAATCGAGGCTCTCTCGGAAAGCTTTCGCAGGATCGTGGAACGCGGCCGGTTTAATTGTCGATCGATTGAGCCGATCTTTTATCGTTTATCGTCGGAACGTGATCATCGCCCCAGCTAGAGGGAAAAATGAAGGGCGGCGTTTCCCGGGTGGAAATGAGCATGGTCGAGGGAGGAGGGTTCCCTCGGTTCGTTGTCCTCCTCCTGCGATTTTTATTTTCGCGCGTCTCGTTTGATCGTCGCGGCGCTCTTTTTGGCGACCCCTGAACGCATCGTCGAATTATATCGGCGTGACCTATAATTTGGACACTATTTCGCCATGCCGTAAGCATGCAATCACGAAAAGGTGTTCCCTTTTGTAAGTGGTTCCACCTAGATGAAGAATTTATCGGCTAACAGCCCTTACGAGATTATAATATACGCGATGCACACATGTGATCCGATCGGATCTGACGCGCGCTCGAGGATCTTCGAACGGGGCGTCATAATGCACCGTGGCGAACTTTCTTCCTTCCTCCGGCCCCCTCCCGCTTCTTCGCTCTTCTCTAACCTGTCCCCCTTTTCCTGTCTCGCATACCCGTCCCCCGTGAACCGTCGCTTTTATCTTCTCTTTCCTCGGTTGACCTCCGCCGCTAAAATTTCCATGATTTCACGTAACACCGCGCCACGCCGCCCCGCGCGCCGAGCAAACACTTTGTTATTCAAATATGCCTAACCGAGCACCTCCTGTCGAATTTGATCCTCCTGCCAACCCATTCTCCCCTCCGTATCGCCGGATAATAGGGGACACAAACCAGCTAATTGTGTCGCATCGACAAAGTGGCCCATTCAGGCTCCTCCGGTCTCGTTCTCCGATTATACGGCCAGTGTCTTTTGTCGGCGCTGTCTTGAGGACACCTGACCACGCTGATGGATCTCCGGCGTAGAGCGTGACAAAACGGAAATCGATAAAACGAGGCCCTAGGAATTAACCCTTTCTGCTCCCGCGTCGACACGCACTATTGCAACAACGGCGGTACCCTCTTCCTCGTTGTAACCGTTGTTTCGTCGCAGGCTACTTTTACGATCGCGCGTTTATTCCACCAATCGAACACTCTTGGACTGCAATGTGCATCAAAGTAGTCCATTCAGCAACTTCGACACGCAAAAATGCGAACTGGAACATTCATAGAATCGTTATCTTCATTGCGATTCCCGGTATCCAATGAAGCACTTCGTTGAAAATATCTTTTACGCACGCTTCGTACATTATCTTCCTAACATAAATCAGAAGATAATGGAAATCGGTAGGAAGACGCGCGATCTACGTATGAATAACAGCGGCGATAATTTTTTGAAAAATTTGATCTTGCTACAAAATCGAGAGGAATTTATTTCCAACGGAAGACGGTACATTTTGACACGTCCAGCAGAAAGCTTTGCGGGACGCGCGAACCTAGATACCCGGCCCAATAAAATATGTATCGCCCGCGTACCGATCGGGGGTCGCTTAAGTGGCCGTCTGCATTTGTTTCGTGGACGCACGCGCTCGATACTCGGAGCTGTTCCCGAGAATATCGAGTCCTGCCTGCATTATTGCCATTTTTTTTCGCGCGACCCTGCCCGTGCATTCGACGTGACGTCGCCGGCCGCCTCCCGTCGCAAAGGAACCATCGTATCGCGTCGGCGGACGTCGTGAAACCAGAAGTTTTTATTGAGCCATTCGCCAGACGGGCGAAAAAGTCGGATAGAATATTCCAAGCTTTCCGGAGAAGCGGCTGACCGGAGACATCTTGAACAAAGACTTTTCCGATCGTGACCCCCTTTTTCTTCTTCCGATCGCTATTGACGTCCTCGGGACCGGCTCCGTTTCCCGGAAATCGGAGTTCAAAAAGATTCGTTCCGCGGGGATGACACGCCGAGATTATGGCTAGCAGATGCAATGCTTAGCGGCACGGTGGGTCAAACACGTTCAAACGGTTGCAAACTAGGCTTTTCGGAAGGCTGAACATCGCGGTTAGTCTACTTTTGGTGTTACTATCGTGTTGAGGATGTTTAGAAGCATTGGGGTATGCTAGGATTTTTAGGGTATATGATCGAAGACAGTGCAACGTTGCAGACACCCATTCGGACAAGTCAAACATCATCACAAGTCGTCAAACATGACTTCAGGTCATATCATTGTGTTCTCTAGGGTTCCCTAGGGTTCCTTAGGATTCTCTAGAGTTCCCTAATACTTCAAAGCATCGCCAGCCTAACGAAATGTCCAAATCGAACAGTAACATAGTTTAGCATACTTATTCGAGTCTACCAGTGTCTCAAATTCGTTCAATCGTCGTCAAACCTTGCAGGTCGAAAAAGGAAGAATTCCCCAAGGATTTAGAGGTCGGCCCAAGCCCGAAAGAATAATAATAAAGCGCGGAGACAGAAAAAGAGAGAGTTCAGGCTAATGACAATTCGCAGACACGTACGATCGCCGATTCCATCGGCAGTTTACATGAAACAGACACCGAGACTTTCTCTTCTAAGGCTCGGCCTAAGATCCGCCGCTGATCTTGACGCTCGGCAGCGCGTTGATCGCCTCTCTGCGTCATCGGCGTTGAATTTCGGCCGCGGTACAGGACCGCGCAACTTCGCGAACGTATCGCGGGCGTCGCAAAGATGCCTGGGTATTAAGTCGATCGATAATCCGCGGGTACACGCCGGGCAACTTGATCCATTACCTCTTTATCGCGTAAGCTCGGACGTCCGGATGGAATCGATCGAGCCCCGGCTAATTTTCACGTAATTTTGCAGCGAGCGGTACACACGCAGACCCGGCGCGGCGCGAAACGGAGCGGAGCGGTGAGGAGAGGAGAGGAGAGGTGAGGTGAGGAGAGGCGCGCCAGTGTGCCAGCGCAGCAGCTCCTAACGCGAGGAGAGTGCAACGCTTCGGCACAAGGTCTCAGCCGGGCCGATTCCACGCGGCGAGTGCTCATCTCAATTGGCGATTATGGCCTCGTAAATTCATTTTCAGAGCAAGTTGAACGAACACCGCGAGCGAACGCGATACCATCTTCCCTCGCGCTCGGACCCTCTGCGCTTCCCATGGTGTCCCTCGGCTCCTCTCGTCCCAACTACACGATCCAGTAATAATTAAGAGATCGTTCTGCTACGCCGATCCGGCAAATTAAATCTTCCTGTCGCATTTCGCCGAGACATCGGGGAAGATCTATCGAACCGATCAGCCTGAAATGTCGCCGAGTTTATGCGCACGCCATTCGCTGTCCCCGATGGGAGATTCAATACCCTAAGTTGAAAGTTGCACGCGATGCAGCTAAAAGTTGCAGCGAAGTCGTCGCTTTTGCTGCGACGTATCTGCTTCGATTCCAAGGTTCCCGCGGACTAGTTCTTGCGCGGAAAGGCGAACGGAAAAATGATTTTCTGCAATTTAGAGGCACGTTTCTGCTGTAGGAAACGTTTCGCGCGATTACGGGTTTTTTGTCGTTCGGTAGTAAAATCGCGAACGTTGCGCGATCTCGAGGCTGTAGGAAATAACGATTTCAATGATCGAAACGGCGACGCGAACGAATTCCGAGGCATAGGAGAACATCGATATCGGCGCTATCTTTATGTTACCTTGAGTTGTAATTGCTAATTATCGTTAGTCTGTTTCAGGTTCTGGAGGCGTTACGAGGCGCGGCTCGAGAAGCGGAGCGTGCAGCGCGCGTACACGGTTGGGAACAGCCGAGCGAACATTTTTACAGCTCCGCGATCCTCCTTGCCGGCCCGATAAACTCGTGGCGACCGTGCACACGGTGACCATTCTCCCGAAGGCCACTTAATAATAGCCCGTTATCGGCGCGCTGAAAACTGATTAAAATGCGTGTCAGCCAGGATGTCCCATTAACGAATTAGCACGACACGCTATTTAGATAACGTAACGCTGTTACCGCCGCCTTATCGGCGCTTCATTCTGCCGAAAACCGTGGACGATAGCCCCTCCCCACTCCCCCAACATTTTCGCCACTGCGTACGGACCCTTCTCATCTACTATCCCATTCACTTCTATGTATGAACGGACAGTGATATCTGTCCTTAAAACGTTCACCACGATTCATAATTTCAGACGCCTCGCGAGATTAGGCACTCTCACGCACTCGAGGTTTTTGAATGCAAAAATTCAAACTTCAAAATGAAGATTCAGACACTAGTGCATCGTTTTTTTAATTTTTTCGTTTAATAATTCTCTGATATTTGA
Organism: Augochlorella aurata; assembly: GCA_028455555.1. Classification (NCBI taxonomy): domain Eukaryota; kingdom Metazoa; phylum Arthropoda; class Insecta; order Hymenoptera; family Halictidae; genus Augochlorella; species Augochlorella aurata. The sequence continues at coordinate 11,620,825 of CM052160.1, read as the reverse complement.
TTAGAACGATGTACTTTGCTTTAGCGATTAATTTTCGATATAATTTCGATACGATTCAACGATATAATTTTCTTCGACGATCGTAATTTTCTTTAACACTAGAACTACCGAGCCCTAAACGTGACTAGTATATGTTTTATGACAATGACAATATTGAATTTATTTAAACTTTCTACGATTTTTATTACAATATGTACTTCAATGAGGAAGTTCGTATCAAAATTTTCAACAAAAACATTTTTATAGTGTCAAGAATTGTAAAAGAACATAATCAGAAACCAGTCATTTTGACTGCTTCGGTAGTTCTAGTGTTAAATTCGAATATTCGGAATTTCATAGCTGACATTTTACTCTAAGTCGCGAATGTTGTTTAGAGGCGGTCTTTCGATTAGAACTTTCTCTCTACCGTCATAATTAGACTGCGGATTTTATGCATTTGTAATAAAAATGACTAGGTGAAATTCGACGGAGTGAAGACGTTAAAATAATTTAAGGACATTCCTACATTCTTCCCCGTTCATGGAAGACGTCGATAGAAGGGATAGATTTTTATTAAAATCCTGTTCCTTGGGATTGGCTCGGACAGTTTTTGGTTCGGCCGAAGATTCCGGTGAACACGAGTAGCTGAAAAAAACGACAGAAGGCCAGTGTTTACGTGCGCCAGGCGTTTATCAAGCCAGCTTAGGCCCTCCTAGAGAAACCGGGCTCGACAAATAGCCCTCGCCATTATCCTCTCGAGCTGCGTACACGCTGTTGGACGTCCCGGCATCGACGCGAATCAATATTCCCTGCTCGGCCAGCTACCGCCTGCATCCACTACGAATGCAACCAAGATTCCGCTATGTAACCAGATATCGGAGCCGTCCGGCAACCGCAATAGTACGTTATCGACGATACCGAGGCTTCACGAAAGAGACACTTATTCAAGAAAGCGGTATGGATTACGAGGCTCGCGGAGGCGCGAAACCGAAACGTCCCCCGCGATCCTGCGATCCGAAACGCTTCCGGGCCCTCCGATATCCGAACATCCTCCTTCTCGGTCCATTCGAACAATTAACACGTTCATCGCCGACAATCGACCACAAAAATTTTCACAAAATCAAAGGAATTTAATTAATTAAAGCGAAATTAGAAAATTAAAATTGATCATAGGGGATGACATTAGAATTCTTTCGCATCCGAAACATCCTAGTCAAATTCGGTTTGCTCGAATATATTAAAATGAAAATGAATTTTCGAAATTGTTTAAAAATTAGCGTCACCCATATTTGGGCGACGCGGCGCTCAACGTGTTAACGCGACGAGAAGCGTTCGACGAGGTGTCATTACTGGCGGATTTTTATGGAAAACAAAAATTGTTTGCATCAATTGCATCATAAAGGAGCCATGTACACGTATGAATGTTTAAAAAATAATTTGCCGCGGTATAACGTGCAAATAAACTTATTAAATAACGAAGAAATAGCAGAAGACGTGGCGGTTTAAAAATTAGTTTCAGCGTACGACAAAAACGTGTTGCGAATCTTTCTCTGCGAAATGAAAGTTCTTTTAATAAGTAGATCTTTCGTTATCTTGAGTTTAAGTTTTGTCAACTTAGCGGTTTTAGCCACCTTTTCCGAGGTCTTCTTCTTGATCCTTGGATTGCCGCTTATGATTATTTGATTTGATTTATCCGCTCTCTCGGCAGGCTGCTGGCCAGACCGCGTCTCTTAATAATTTCACGAGACCGGCGTTGTATTTTTAAATGGATCGTACAGTGGCGTGCAAAATTTTCCAGTCAGGTAGACTTTCTGTTTCGTATTCCGGCGGCGCCGCTTGAAAAGTGTTCTACAGACACACGACAGATAAAATGTCACGCTGTCCCTTCTCTTTCTTGAAATTCTTTCAGATGAGGCGCAACTAAAATTTTATTAGTAGGAGAAGTTCTTGAATTCTTCGGCACATGCAAACCGGCGCACAGTCCGATTGTAAATACCGTATATTGAACACTGAATACTAAATGCTGGAAATACTGAAACGAATATACTGCAGCCTACAAATCTGGCTACTCGATACCCTGTTTCGAGGTTCTCGCAAGATTTACCATCGGGACCCCGAATCTCGTAATCGAACGGTCCAGGAATCTCCGTCTTGGAACAATTGGACGGCCAGATTTCCGCCAACGATCGCCGTACCTCTGTGTCTCATAAATTATCGAGCGAAATTGGTCGGCCGAGCCGATTCATCTGAGCGCATCGACGTCGGCGAGGCGGTTAACGAGCACAGGGCAAATAGTAGGAAGTGGCGCCGAGATGTGGAAGCAATTTTCGGAGGTCCACGTCCTCCGGTCCTTCCTGGTCTCGTTTCGGTCTGACATAATCGTGTAACCGTGTCTTGGGACGAGGTCTGCACACGTAAACACAACAAGCACCATGGCGAAAGTGCCCTTTTATGAATCACAAATCATACTAATTCAATGGAGAGTCGACACAATTTGCTTCTCGACGAACTTTAGCTTTCGTGCAAGTCGTCTGATTATGGTTGTCTGCGTTCACTGAGAGATGCACGAATTATGTCGAAGTATTTTTAAATCCTTTAAACATTTGCATTATTTTACATCGCGCTTATTTATTTAATAAAAAAACAACACAGTTTGCGTGTTGTACAGAATCTGCAAATTGATTATGGTTGTCTGCATTCATTGGAAGCCGCAATACTGATACGAATACTGCATTTATGTCTTGCAAATGTTTACATATTTTTACGCATGATCCACTCGTGTCTATGAAAAATGCATGCTACGTCCGATTGACTGGTTAAATGTGGTCACGGTCGCTGTTATGGCATCCTGGTTAGCTTTCCTATACCGTGGCAGCGTTTGCCATTAGCATAAAGACGTCCAACGGACCTGTTTACGGGCGTCCCGGAAAGCGTATTCTCGATTTTCCAATAAATCTCAATTTAAGGAGGCCGTTTATGCGAGCGTATAAACGCGCATTTCATTTGCCGAGGCAATTTCGTAATGACGCCGGAGAACGATGATTGCCCCGGGGACGCGTGTTGCCTTTTGCCCGGGTAATGCGTATAAGTAGGCCGGCTTTAAGCCGGAGCATTACCGTTCACGATGAAATAACAGTGATTACAGTGCCCGCGGTATATACTCGCGACGCCTATCACGTTCCAATAGCGAGAAGATAAAGGACACTGGGCTCCGATCGTCGCTTCTTCCTCACCCCCGTGCCCCTTCCTACTCCGTTGTTCTTCCTCCTCTTGCTTCCTAGTTCTCGACGACGATCGACGAGCTGCCAAGTCGTAGGAAGTACAATAACGAGCATCGGATGATTGTTAACCCTTTGCGCTCGAAGCGGTTTCGACTCTAAATCCAAAATAGTTTTTCTGACTTACAGCATTTCCGTGTTATACGACTCGCTGCATTTTCTGCACACGGTCACTCATATTTTCCGTCTTGTGACTCTTGCGACGATTACGCTCGCAACAGTTTCATAAATATAAACATTTAGAAATTATTCTCGAACGTGATATAACAATTGGACCGCGGAAGTTACGCATTTATGGGAAAAATGAAGGATGCTTTTACGTTCTTCTCAATTTAGAATTGTTGGCGCATGATTCTGTTTAACTAACATTTATTAGAATTTACTTCGAAAGATTTTGTTTTGCATAAAAATCCGCCGTTTAGATGATATTAAAATATTTCATTTAAACGGATTAAAATTCAGGAGAAAAGTTGAACAACGTCAATTTGTTTATCAATATTCTTGCAATTTAGGGAACATAGTAAAATTATGGGAAGTATTATATTAGCGTGAACATTCATTTTCAAATCTTCATACACGTAGGACCAACATTGCAGTCGAAATGTCAGAGAAGAATTAGTACCGATTGGTTAATTAGCAGGTTTACGTGGCTCCTCTGTTGGCTAAAATATCAATTATGCTCTCCGCATAGCGCCAGCAACGGCAGATGCATTTATGGGATACCGGATGCATTTATGAAGTCAGAAAATTGCAACAAGTTTTCCAACGATGAATATTCGCCACGGTAGTCATCGGTGTACTCTTCGTGCTCTCCCGATTCATGTCCGAGGGTCAATACTTAGGAAATTGAAGAAATATTGCAGCAGGTTGGAACTTAATAACAGCGATTATCTGCTGAGACGGAACATTGTCTTCGATGCTTCGTTTTATCCCATTAATTAGTTTCTTTTGTTTTCCGAAGGGAACGTTCATTTATTACACCGTCATTTTGTCTTTGATCTCTTTGATCTCTGTTTGACGGGTCTCCTTCCGCCGTGTTCGATTTTTAAATAGTATTGTTATCAAAATCAAGTGAGGTGTTGTATATCGAGAGCCCACTCAATTTACCAGTTCCACGCCGTCGAGTTGTTCGGATTCGAATGCAGCCCTTGATAGACGGCGCACCAAAATTTCACGACAAGCAATAGGGCTTCTCGATCCGCTGCCGTCTACGTCGCGAACTCATTTCAACTTCTGGTAGAATCTGTGCGTAGAGAGAATTTAGTTCGCATCGCTGGGACTGACCGCCGCAGAACTACGAGACGTTAGATCTACGTGGAAGTACAGTTGACTACCATGCAATTAGCGGATGTATTCGTTCGTTAACCCCAACATGCAAGATCCATTTTTGATCCACCGATCTGGACGCAAATCAATAGAAGGCGGATTTTACGCATTTTTGAGAAAAAAGATCAGACGAAACACGGAACAACGAAGACAGTCGAAGCTTTTAGAAATATATTATTTTCAACTTACCAAATATATAAATAAAATATAATATCCTGCTATAATACAATACCAATGATGAATAAAGCTTGTAAAATGTAATTTTAAAAACTATTTTGAAAACATGATTCTGTGTATTTATTAATTATTTAAAAAGAAAAATGCACGAACAATGTTGCCTGTAAATCTTTTATAATTTTTAATACTATTGTATCACCAGTTAAAGGAGTTGGCATTTAAAAAGAATAAAATCAAACAGCATTAAACTAAAAGATAAAACAGAAAAAACTACAAATATAAAGCTAGAAAAATTAATAAATAAAAATAAATATATATATTCGAGCAGTATAAAATAAAGAACGAAAGAATAAAATAAAGGACGAAAGAATAAAATAAAGAAGTGGAAGAAAAAGATATAGAATTACAGACGTAAAATGTATTTTACCGCGTTCGGCGTACATCCGACCTCCAGTGCATGGTCCGAGTGTTAATAAAGGGAGACGATTTCTCCTCAGAAAGGGAAGACAGCCTCTCGAAGATGCTCGACCCCGTCCAGAATCGTTAGCCGCGGAAAATTTCCGGATGTAGAACAGCACAATGGCGGTAGTCGGATTATTTGCGCAATTATAGCGTCTGGATGATCCGGGAATCCCGCGGAGCGAGAGAGAAAGAGGGGGGAACGGGGAGAAAGGGGGAAAGCGATACAATTGACGCGAGTAATTATCAGGCTCTCAAAAAGTGCACCCGGCCAAGTATCCCACTCGGCGCGTCTAATTATGTAAATCGCGATCGAGTCGTAAATTAATTAGCCCCGCCGACTAATTGCAGGCACCCGGACTGCTTGATCGATCGTCGGAGTCGACGGGCACGCGGAGAATTGCGGCGCATCGGTCTCTCTCCCCGGTCCTCGGGAACTTTTCATCGTTGGCGAATCGATCCGCTATTTTCGCCGCTGACAACCGTTGAATAACTCGTAACTCCCGGCCCTGTCTCTGTCCGGAGGATCCCGTAATTTCCAGCGCACAGTTCGATCGCGATTGCTCGGCTGCCGCGCGCCGCTTTCGGCTTGGCTTTTGTTATTCATCGGGAAAAAGGGATATCTGCGTACAGTGCGGCTCAAAAACCGTGTACCGCCGCAATCGATAAGACGCGTTCTTTCGCGGTGTGCGCACCTTTCCTGCTGTTTGACTCTTCGATTCCTTTGCCACGACTGAGAACCGCCTTTTGGTGAGGCGACAAGGGATAAGTGAGTAAACGAAGCCAGTTCATTAAGTGGTTGCAATATAAATAATTAATATTATACTATATTATATTATACTATACTATACCATATTATACTATATTCTATTATACTATATTACATTAAATTGCATTACATTATATTACATTTTATTATATTGCATTATACTATATTATTATTTTTATACTGATACACGTGAGCGAAAAATCGCTGGAGTCTGATTTGAAATTTCCAAAATGCCGCGAGCCGGAAGTCGGCAGCTAAAATCGGCGGGTGCCAACGATTTGGTGGGGCAAACGTGGCGGAATGTAGCGGGCGTGCACGGACCGCAAGACAGGGGCCCAGCGAGACAATTTCTGTAACGTAATTTTAGCAGAGGGGCTCGGATTTCTCAGGGACCCCTCGCCGCGCGCGTCCCTCCGTCCCGAGGAACTGCGGCGACAAATCCCTCGGGCGACAAAGAAACGCGGCCGAAAAACGCCGCGCCGGATAAACTCGGAGGAGCGTTCCTTAAACCTTCCTGAAAGGTGCCGGATACTACCTGGAGAGAGTTTTCCCGGGCGCGTCGACGTGCGAGATGCAACGGCAACGGCACAAAGGCCCGTGCACCGGTGGACAATGGGTGGCCGCGGTTCACAATGAACGTCGCCCGGGAAACGAGCGCGTATTAAAAAGCCTCGCGACTCGAAGTTTGCTACAAATACGGGCCCGGAGCAGCCCATTGAAACGCGGTCGCGACCGGGAATTCACGAAATATTTGCTCTCCGCGACGTGAATTCCTGGTGTTTTTTTCTCTATTTTTATTCCCGCACGCCACCCCTGTCTCCATGGTTCCCGGGCCGATGTAGAGGGAAAAAAGCCCGTATAGGCACAATGGCCGGATTTTCCGGAGTGCGTGGAACGGCGTCGCGGTCACAATGAAGACGACGCGTGTGTCTGGGAGAAGAATCGACCGGATGTTGCCTCACGGGCGCATTAAAATCTTTTTCTAGGCTCGGAGATCGAAGGTGCCGTGAATGGGCCCGAATCGATTTCGATTCTGTGCGCCCTCGAAACGGGGAGGAAGAAAGGAATCGTGCCGCGCCACGCCGCTGCAAATAATTGCGACGATTAAGTAGTTATCCGGAGGCGTTTGAATAGAGACGGCCGGGAAGATGAATCGCAACGGATGCGACGGCACGACGGGTCACCGTGTCCATTCGCTGCGAACCGGCTAGAGGATGTTTGTCTCGCAGCTTCTACGAAGGTTCCCCGGTTTCCTCCCGTTCATCGTTTAGGTTCGCTGGTCTACGGTTGCGCAAACCTGCGGATACTCTACTTTGAAGCGTTCAATTAACCCTTCGCTGTCACTTTTCCTGTGGGAAACACTCAAATACAGTTTAGTTTTCAAACAACTGCCACTAAGAAATAATGATATTATTGAGACCAAAAAGTTTGATGATATATTAGGTTGTGCAATAAGTCCGTTCGCGATATCTTGTTAGAAATTATTATACAATTTCAGCCTAAAGTAGACACTTAGAGCTTGCATTTAAGCTAAGTTGCATGGAAATGACTCTGCCGGAACGCATCTCAAAGTTCATGGGAACTTTATTCTTTTTAATCTTGTAAACCCCATGATGTCATAGGTCGATACTTTTTAATTTTTCAAAACGATCTCGTAAATCTATTGGAATCTAATCTACCCTGTTTTAAAATGCACATCTGTAGCTTTCATTTAAGCTAAGTTGCATACAAATAGCCTCACTTAGTCATAGCCTCAATTAATCATAAATTGCATTTTTCTCATGACAATATCACATTTTTAAAAGAAAAGTGGGACATTTGGACCCAGTGTGACAACGAAAGGTGAATGTAAGACGATTGACAAAGGGGAAACGAACGAATTATTTTTCCAAGATTTTCTTTGCATCGCACGTCGCTCAATGAATCTGTAATCATTTGCGACTAGCAGCATCATACAAGCTTGGAACGTACGTCCCTAATTCTCTAGACAGGCACAGTGTAAAATCATAATGATCGACAGTCTACTTATGGTATCGCAAGGCTGCTCCGATTTTTCATTAATCGACAGAATGTGTCGAAGATCTTGCACCGGGCCACGTGACCGCCGAAAAATGCGTGGGTGCGGGTGGCCGTCCTCATAGCCGATCGTGGACCCGGTACATTGTCAACTGTCAGTTGACAGGGCACAGGATGCGCCTTTTCCGTTCGGCAAGAGCTTCGCTGCGCCACTCCCATCCCATAGAATTGCGTTCAATCGTCCATCGATTCGAGCGTATCGTCGCCATGCTTATCGATCTCTCCATGGCGAAAAATCAGCTGGTCGCGTCATTCTTCGAGATAGTGATTCAGCGAACCCTCCTGCGATCGATCCCTCCGAATACGTAAGGAAATTCAATCTAATAGAAGTTGCATTTGTTCGCAGGTCTTTCGGAGCAAGCATGGACCGACTCGGATCACCGGAACCATACCTTTCCATCCTAGTTTAGCCTAGGTGCATCGTTTGGGAAATTCAGGTACTTGTATTGGGAGAATTACTTATTATTATTGTTAAACTGTCATATACTTCTAAGGGAAAGATTGCAATCAAAAGCAATCCTCTGCAGATCCAAATTTCAACCAATCTTGGGTTGCTTTTGGTACAGGATGTAGGCGTGACTATACACACATAAATTTTGACAATTTTAAAATTTAGACAATTTTATATACAATATACAATATACAATCGTATTATAAATATCATACTCATTACAATCTTGTTAATTTTAAGAAATCAGACATAAGTTTTGTAGGCATATCTCTGAGCCTATATTCTTCAAAAAGAAAATATAAAAATTCGACTTTTACAAAGGATCGCACTAAAAAATCCGCTTAAAAGTCTCGATATTATAGAAACTCTCTAATAGAAAACGAATGGATATGTTAATTCCAGTGGGAAGTATAAACAAATTGAGTCTTGTCATTCTTCCAAAGCAAATCTTGTCAGTCGCTCCGAGAGCTCGACAACTTCGGTGTTAAAATGCAATTGTTACACGATCCTTTAAGCGTCGAATGTATTGTTCTGGAGCAGTTAGACGTGTCCAGGATAATTGGCCATCGATTTTCACGCAAATGGAGAATAATCGTCGCCGAAACCCATGCTGGAGCCGTCTCGCTGCGGGTATTTTGTACAGCGCCGTGTGCGCGCGTTCCACATGACGTGCGAACGGGGTCGCATCGGTTCAATTAGAAGCAACACGAATCGCAGGCCGATCCACCTACGGGGTAGGCCCCGATTCGCCTCGAGCGTTTCCACCTATAACCTATTACAGACACTTTTTCACGACGTCAAATTGCCTGCCGGCTGGCAACCATCGCGTCGAACGAGCCCGGCTATCCACTTGTCCGCATGTTCGCGAATCTCGATGATCCACAGATCGCGTTTCAACCCTGTGCTCCACCGAATTGCAGTCTGAGTGCACCGCGCGATTTCGGATTCCCGTGGAAAACCCGCGGACATGTTACCGTCGACTCGAACGAGCTCTGTCAACTAACCCCATTTTTCAGAGAAATCGAACGGTTCATTCGTCGGCTCATTAATCTGTAGTGCTCCTCTTGGTCTACTTTATGCGGGACTTCGTCATGAGATGTGTCATTGCTCTTGGTACTAGATTATTTGGAAATAAGTTCGTTTCAACTCTTTTCGAAAGTTCCAATCAACCTAGTACAGTGGTTTTAAAACGCGATGACTATTTTCAAACTGGACTAAGTGATCTAAATTCCTTTTTCTTTTATAATAGAGAGACCGGTCCACTAGACAACGACTGGAATGCTTCTTTTTATCTTGCTGTTACTTGGAATTTTTAACTTTTTTATCCGAGCTCGGTGACGAGCGTGTTGATAAATTGATCAAAATTGATTAACCCAGAGTCAAGCTACAGGCGTTGAAAGATTGAAAACACAGCAGATTTCTTACAGAGTTTTTGGTCAAAAGTGTTAAAAATCCTGACATATTTTTTAGGTTTTTAATTTTTTGTAACTCATAACAACGTCAACCGGTCTCGAAACTTATTGATTGAGAAGATCGGAGACGAATGACGTTGATCCACGGATTTTCCTTGCAATTTTATCGTGAAACGTTCATCTTACTTTGCGTTTAGGCTGTTGCCTGTATACTGACTTTCCATCAAAGCTGCCATATCAACGATCGAGATCGTGGTGATTCGTCGACTTTTTTAATGCGATTTGGGGTACCTAATCCTATAATAAATCGTGGAGATCGATCAGAACGTAAGGTAGGTCGCGAGGATCGTCGGACCGAGAAGAGGAAGGGGCGAAGAGGAAGAGGGAGAGAGGAGAGGATATGGAAGGAGACGAGGGTGACACGATGAAATGAAAGGAGCGATTTTCTGCTGGACCTTGCCGCGGCGTGAATCAGATACGAGCACCATGACGTGATTGAGATGAATCGGTTCTCGATAGCCGATGCGTGAAGGGTTATTAGAAACATTTTCTACACGCTGATAATCCCACTGCGATCACTCTGTGGTCACAATGCCAGAGCTAATGCCAATAAACGAAACCAGCAACCGAGACGCGATTCTAACGAGCGTTCTGTGTGATGTTGATGCCTGCATTATGCGCCCCTGCAGCTTCGGAGAGAAGGATGATTCCTTCTTTGATCGACGACGACGATGATCGGTCGATTTTCAGCGGCCTAATCGAATTAAGACGTTTTTCAGTCTGTATAATCCGCCCTGTCATACTGGTATCGTTTTGCCAGTGTCATCTCGTTATATCGTTTCTCAGAGTTTGATTTATGAATTGAAATGTAAAATTACTATATACCGCAACTTATGGGAAATTTTCCTGAAATCGTGGTGATTCGAGTTGTAAACTATATATAAGTACCGAAGTCTGAGAATTACCCGTTTATATTGTCTTGCAAAAACAATAAAACTATGTCCATTAAAGGTTCTTACGATCATTATTTTAGTACGGCGTTGTAATATAGTATAGTATAATATAGTTTAATAATTGTATTAAAAGGCATTTGTCTAGTGACGGAAATTGAACGAAATCTGTGACTCGCCATTTTGACGGTCCCCGTAGTTCTAAATGTTTTCATCGAGAACTGCGTTTCAAATGCGTTAGATCTGCGTTTTATACAATTTTATGAAATTCTGCATATTTTCCAATATACGTTACGCATGAAAGTCTCTTCATTATTGATAAATTGGGGAGAATCGAAAGTTTACTCTACGAATAGATAATGCTTACCGAGTCTGTCATAAGGTACCCTGTACAGAACGGCATGAATCATTTGCTGCGATAAACACGAAAGCAGCGCCACTACACATAGCTGCGAAATGCTGAAACTTGTCAAAATTACCGACGCGGAAATATATTGCACAAGCTTAGAATCCGTGCAGATACTGAATTGAAGAACGAACGAGGTATAGGAGCAGACTCGATGCTCAATGTATTATTTATTATTTACTATTATTCATTATAGTTCCTAAATTTAAGCTCCTTAGCGAGGATCGAGTATGTTATTATAAAATGAAAGATACATACAAATAAGTATTAAATTTCAAATGTTGTGATTTGTTATTCGGCAAAGCTTAAAAAAATGTTAGCACTGTAAAGTTTATAAATTTATTAACCTTGTAAATACACCCATCTGCAACAAAAAATGTATAAAACTATTGCCATATGTATACCATCGCTAATTATGTAATTAGTGAAAGGAATTGCTCAACTGTTTATTTAAATATTAACGCCGTACTCGCTTATTGCCTTCAAATAATACTCAGCACTCGTAGTAGAAATGAAGTATACAGGATATCTGCTTCTTGCTAACGCATTTACGTTTCGTGAACCATCGGTAACGTTGAGCGCGTCACGAAATGGTAAGGGAGTTCTAGCGCCCTCTGAAGCTGACACAGAAAAGCCTGTCGGTATCTGTAGTTGATATTACAGCTGTCGGTATCTGTGGTTGATATTACAGCTGTCGGTAAAGTAGGCAACTGAAAATATTAGAAAATATAGAAATTCACAATATTTACATCCGCTACAATTTTACGAGTTAATCTGTCATCTAGCGGAGAAAATCGAAACTAAGTTGTTGAACAGTTTGAGCATTCTGCCACCACATGGTTTGGCGCTGTTCGAAGGTTTTCAGCACTAGATGATTCATGCCGCCTTATACACGGTATCTTATGGAAGAGTCGGCACGAATTATACGGGGCAGGAATAAATATTCGATTTTGTTTATTTTATCAAGAATAAATAATCATTTCAACATCGTCTCAATACAGAAAAATCTTTCGAACGTTCCTCTATATTCAGAAATTTTGTTAGTCTCCGAATTGCCAGATTTCATGATACTTTTTATACGTGCCTCCTCCATACGGCATTATTCCAATTTATGCCCGAATATTCACTACACTTTATCGATAAATAGACTGTTTGAATAAAACAGTCGTCAGAGAACGACCTACGATGTCTAACATATGTTTTCATTAGACATAATATGCGCTAAACAACGGGCTTGCCTGTAATAGGAATGCGGTTTGACGAGAAAATGACGAGTGATCAATATAAAGTACTTTCTTTAATGACTTTGTTCATTAAATTACATTAAAATTCTACAACCGAGGTTCTACGTTTGTGAGAAAATCGAATTTACAAAAGATTGAGTGAGTAACATGTCGAACGAATATTTACGAACCGAATCACTCTCCGGCAACGAAAATTACGTTCCCTCGATAATTACGAAGTACATACACACAGACTCGTAGTATATTACATATTTTTGGGTTATTTACAAAACTGATTTGCAAGCAATATGCACGTTGATGGTGTCCTGTTAAGATGCGAATATTTATGGGAAGTGTTCGACCATACACACGAAATGCTTCATTTACATATATTGGATTGAACGGCCGCTGATTTATTCGGTGACAAGCTCTCATTTGCTCTCATTCAAAGTTTCAATCGGACTAGATCTACGGTGACAGGCGGATCAAGTTTTTACATTAATTTCTCCTGGCGAGAATTGTTTTACATTCCTTCAAAAATACAACAAGTGACACCAATGTTTTCTCGTTAATTAACCGTGTCGAAACGTTATTAAACGACGCGTTTAAACAATACGGAAACGTCTAAAACAAAATCTATAAAACTTGTTTCTTCGATCAATTTATTTGAACAGTTCAATCGTTTTATGATCGTCGCTCGTTGAAATAAAATCCCCGCGCGTTTCATTCGTTTGCATTTCGTGTGAACGCGATGCAATGTCAATTGTTGTACGTCTAGGAAGCAGTAATAAGCTGAATCGGATACCTTCTCTCACTAGATCGAAGTTCGTCGCGCTGCTAAAATTAATCCCGACCTTAGTACATTACAAGTTCATCTGCTTCTGCCATTTTATATACAGATTTTACAATGAATTTGGGCAACGATAAATAGACTATTAGTCTAAGGCAAATTGTTATCATCCTCGCTCTCAGTCAATAAAACAGGCGTTCACTCTGTTACTTTCGAAAGCAGTTATCTATCGATGAAATTTAACGAAGGTGTATATAAATTGAATAAACTATTCAAACTAAACCCGGTTTGCAGATGAATAATTAATACTTTACGACTGCATGGATATCGGCAAACATAACGCGTCGTATAAATTTCTTCATTTATCGTTGACGATCTCAATGATTGAAACATTTTACAATACTGGATTCTAACAAATGTACTTTAGCGACTATTATTTACAATCTCAGTGTATCGACTTCCAATTAATCGGTCCCTGTGGCGGATAAAAAAAACTGTCGGACAACCCGATTACATTAAAAGATTCCAAATGAAAAATGTAGATATTTTACAGAATAATTTATGATACATTTACATCGATAGGAAACGATGAGCAGTTGAGAACATGCCGGACAGAAATCGGGACCGCATAAAATGAAGTCGCACTGCGTCGACAATTATACAAGATTGATACTACAGTGGTGTAGGTTGCGTAGAATAAATGCTCTCGGTAATGATACGGAAGCGTTTGTTTCGAAACCGAGGGACGAATAAGGACAAACTGAGAGAACGTTTTCTCCTTAATCGAAGGGTTTTCGACCGCGTATGTACATATACGGTGTATGTACAGCAAATGCGATACGAAACGTCCAAATATAATCATTTTTATTCCATGCACAACCGCAAGTCAGTGCTATGTACAAACTTGTATCAACTTAATTAGGTCAGACGTGTTATAATACTTTTGAGTAATCGTACTTCCGTGGTATTTACAAATATACTCGGATCTCTTCGACCTGGCGCGCTATTCTACATACAATCGGTCGCAAGTATCTCCGCTCGGCTCGACGAAATTCCAAAGAATTTCGATACACGCACACCGGTACACTCGTCCACGCACGCTATACATTACAGTAAACCTTCATTTACACACTTGTTGCGCGTCTACGCACAGAAACACGGGAAACGATGAGTGTATTTTCTTCATAGCCTACGAAGTACTACAGAGTAATTGTATATTCCGTGGTATATGCGGTCGCATATAGTATTATACTAGTTTTAATTAGGCCGAATACGTAGTAACTGATTGGAATAGTAATGTGAACGATAAATATAGAACGGTGTGCAAAGAAACGATGCGTGTTTGTGTGTGCGTGTGTGTGTGTGTGTGTTGTATCGATCGGTGTACGAACTTTCTGCGGCTACGTGCCAAACTAGGATCATTGTTGCACTTTAACGTAGTCGGTAAACATGTATTGTTAGCGATTGCATACGTATAGCTCTAGCGTTTTGCAATTTGATCGTAACGAAAGATGGCATCGCTCGTATTCATCGTGCACGAAATGCGAATGGAAAGGAAAATATCAGATAGTAAATTAAGTTATAATTTACAGCTAACGATTGAACTAACGTGAGATGTTAGAAATTGTTTTACGCATTGACCGATCACGTTCGCGACTAATTTTCACACGTGCAATCACCTACTGCTGCCTTCAACCAATCGTCCCATTCTGCATCGATTCAGTGTTCTAAATATTAAAGAGATATCACCTGCAAAGTAACAAACTCAACTATAGATCTGTTAGAATCTTAAAAAAACAATCGTAGAAGATAAATCTAAGGATGTTTTAGAAATTAAAATTGTCCCCAGCAGGTGAAAGTCTTGACTAAACAGAACGCAACAAAGAAACTGATTCTGCGAGTACAGCGAATCGAACTGCAATTTACTGCCGAGTGCCGGCTGACGTGCAAAAGGCGGAATCTCGCGCAGAAGAAGCCTTTCGACTCGTCATTTTAAATAAACGACATTAGCGGGCACCGTCGGGGAACGGAGGACGAAACGAAAAGCGATCTTTATCTTTGATAATTACAAGTAAGAAACGTCCCCTGAAACAATCGAACAAAAGTGCACCGTTAAAGAGTTCTATCATTTCCGTTTGTAGAACCGACGGAAATGAAAGGATCTCATTTGGCTAACGACGCGTATGATTTCAGAGCTTTTCACTTGACCAACAAAGAAAGAAAGGAGAGAAATCGATAATATCGAGCGAAACAGATAAAGGGAACTGCCGTCAAGCTGCAGCGCTGAACGATACCGAATCGTGATATAATTAGTTCAAAATTCTTTTAAGTAATTCCGTTTGGTAACCGACGTTAATTACATTTCCCCTTTGACAATTCTATCGTCTTCGGTATTGTGCACTGGCGCTCATTCGTCCGGTTTCAACAACTCTGCGACATATAACGAAAACTTCAACGTTTCCAAATTGATAATTATTCGATTTGTACTGCTTTACAAAGGTCTGAGAAATTAACGAAATTGAATCAATTTTAGTTATTACGAGCGTTTTTAGAGTAGAATGTTTCGCCTGACGGAACTCCTCGTGCTTCTTCGAGATGTCCTGCTCATTGTGTTGCATATTTTCGCTCAGTCTTTTTATATTATAAAGATCATACCTTCCTAAGAAGAAATCATATATATTTTTAGTCATTACTAGCAGTACTATATAAAAAAAGTAATACCGATCGATACGTGAGAAATTAAAAAAATTCCCTGTGTTTGACAGAGGATAACTTTTGCTTTAAATAACTGTAGAAACTACATAATTTGAAAGTTGTTAATCGTTGGAAGACGACCGCGCCGCGCGTAGCTCACGGGGGCGCTCCATTACACAAAACGTGTTCCACGAAGCAATGAAAATTTATTGGAATTTATTGTTCAACAAATGCAAACAGTATTTAATTATCGGTATCCAAAAATTTGGAAGCTGTGCCTGAGAAATAATCGCATTCGGCGTGGAACGATTGGTGCATTGTTGCAACAATTACAAGGAGAAATCGGCGTGTGTATGTGTGTGAGTGTTTTTATGTACGCGCGTGATGTTGATTTCGGTGAAAGCGGCAGCGACGATGATGGCCGTCGATGAATTTATTCTATCGACGCGCATCCATTAATTGATCCCTTTCGCGGATGAGATAAATGACGATGAACAGGACGAATCTTGATCCCCGAAGGATTTTCCTCGAATAACCATTCTTTTCCGCTCGTTGACGCGACTACGACAGCGCGGATAGTAGGATTATGCAGAAGGCCGCTCTAGATTGCGCGAGAAAATTCGAGCTAGCGCCCCTGGATGACATCGATTGCGCCGTGTTGTCGATTCTTCGTGGTCGTACTTGGCTGTCGATACTTTTCCGTCCTTTTGTCGCTACATTGTTTTCCACGTCGTTGTATCCGCCGCTGCTCGCCCTCCCGTGGATACGGACGTCTGAGACAGAAAGTGATTGATACGCATCAAATAACGCCGATTACTGGCCTAATTACCGCGAAATTCGGGACAGCTTTTAATCAGGGCTACGTCTTTGACAACGGCGGTCTGCTTCGTTTTTGATCTGCCACGGTTCGGGCACAATTTGTCCCGGAAGTTTGCGAGCACGATGTTTCCGCCATTTTATCGACGTTCGCGGCATATTTTTCGGTTAA
Source organism: Augochlorella aurata (assembly GCA_028455555.1). NCBI lineage: Eukaryota > Metazoa > Arthropoda > Insecta > Hymenoptera > Halictidae > Augochlorella > Augochlorella aurata. Next base: position 11,603,847 of record CM052160.1, on the reverse strand, counting down.
AGTGCAATAGAACCGTGACAGAAAATCGTAGATCAATTTCCGAGGAATCGTTGTAAAATCGAGGCTTCTCTTTAAAAGCTCACATGGTAACGAATGTGGGAAAAAGTTCGTTGAACGTTTTAGAATTGTTTGAATTCTTGAAAGCTGCGAGAGGGAGAAGCAGCTCTATTTCATGACACTTTTCTTAGCCACGATAATGATTATTTTTGATTATTTTCAAGCTTCTAAAGTAGTACGTTTTATATTAATGTAATTTGTTCTATTTATTTTTGTATTGTTTCTTAGTTTACTTATATTTCGTAATCGTATGAGGCACTTAGATGCGTTGTTAATAATTCTGTATATTGTTACACAGCATCCAATAAAAAAGTTATTATGGCTAAGCCGCATTATGGAAGAGATTTTATGATAGTATTTGAAAAAAATATTTCCGAAGTAGCTGCACGATTTTTGTACAAGAAGTTGGAGGAGTTCAAACGAATCGAATTTTTCAACTTCATAGAACCTCTCGTTTCGTTTATGGTGTTTCGATGGTGCAAGATCATCTAGCTCTTCGCGAACGAAACTGCGGAAACGTTTTATCGCTATTATTTCGGTTATATTGGTAATAGACTCATTGGTTTCAGTGGTTCATTAACCGAAATTAATACTATTAACCGAGGTGCGGCTCACTAATTATTAATGTATGCTGCTCCCGTATCTCATTAGCCGCTCATCCTCTGAAAATTGCTTAGACGCGGCACCGATATTGTTTCTAGATTAAATTTGCAACGATTCCCATTCGCCTGTGCGCGCCGCCACGTATATACATGTATGTATACGATACACGTGTGCGGCCACATATGTGTCTCACTCGTAAACCAGTAACCGAGATTTTTCAATGATATGCTTCGCGAACCGACCACCACTTCCGCGAACTTTCGCAATGCAACGTTCCAGGGCATTTTATTCGTCAACTTCTTTATGAACGTGCCAAATTTCATGGAATACCTTCCGGCGTGGTTTTGCGCGACGTTTCTGCAAACAAACGGATAAATAGGCAAACAAAAATTACCTCCGGACCACTACCAGATTGATGGGCGTAAGAAACTTGGCAGCCGGTAAAAAATGAATCCGAGAAACGAATTTTATATATAACCGCGGGGATTCTTTTTACGGCGTCATTACAACGACGAATTGTTAACAGAGATTCGTCGAACGATTTGTACTGTTTGGCAAATGGATGAATTTCGGTGCGACCTAGGAGGATTATTTACTTAAATTGAATGTACCAACACAATTTATTAACTTATCGATGACGTGTTTCTGTGTAAAAAGAAAATATCCATTGGCGTACACTCTCCTCCAAAAGTATTAAGACACTTACAGAAAATTAAATAAGGAGAAACCGATAGGAAATTGTTATGATTTCTTCAATTTATTTCAAAGTTAATTGTATTATATTGTAACAAGTACATATCTATTTTTTAATATTGTATTAACAAAACATTATTAATAAAACATTACCTAAACTGAATGAGAAATCACAGTTTATACTAAATCAGCTGTTGTCCTAATACTTATGGAAGGGGTAAGCGCGATTCCGATAGGATACTTTTTACATTAATCTCTAATATTTTTAAATTAATAAAAAGTCTTTCGCCAGCAGATGAAATTCTGTGTTTTCCGAAATCCATTGCACAACGATAAGGGATCGATGGAAACACGGCGTTATAAAAATGGTTTCCGAATATTCAAAAAATCTGTAACACAAGCAATCCCGAAACGGAGAACTAATTCGCAATTACAGGTGAAAAAATAAATTGGTGGGCTCGTATTCGAGTGTGAGAAATTGCCGGCGGAAACGCGGAAACTTTGATAGAAATTTCAATGGCATTACTTATCCTGCTTTGGGCTCTTTCTTTACGGCCAATTTAAGTTCTTAGACCGGTGCTTTTCCGTCGGTTAATCTGCTTTATGTGTTTCCCGTCTCCGTGGACGTTTACCGCGTTTCCTAAGTACCCTTCTTTCGTCTGGCCTATGAAAGAAGCTGACCGTGTTTATCGCGCACCCGTAAACATGGCCGACTGCTGGTACGTCGGCGGAGCTCGGCAGACTGTTTCGAGTTGCCCGATTTGAGGTCTCGCGACGAACGGGAATCGGAAAAGAGTGCGGATACGAGAAAAGGGAGCTCCCGCGGAAGTTCCAGAAACGGAGGACCGGATTACTTCCATGGCTCGGAGGATGTAGTAGTTCATAAACCGCATGGGATTTCATCAAAATCCCGTTGAGAGCGCGGCGTTTGTCGCCCCGGCGAAGATCTACGGCGTTGTGCCACGTTGCTGAAAGTTTGCGGGTAAATTTCACGCCTTCTCTTAAACTTTCCCTTCAAAAAGTTTCTCATCCCGGTGTGCGTAAGTTCTCGCATTACGCCGGGGCGATGATTTAAAGGGAAGTTCCCCAGAATTTCTAAGCGGGATAACGTATTTACGTTAAAATACGCCCACCGTTTCCACTTTTTGTCCGTTTTCAAACTTTCTGATGAAACCCTATAATTGAATCCACCGTCTCGAACCGCTCGACGTCTCATTATACACGCGACAAGACCGTCTATCGACGACAGGGCTCTTGTTCTCCGCGAGAACTATCTGCACGGCTACCGATCTTCCGATTTCGAAAACTCCCGAATAATAGAACCGACGCAACGAGAAAAATTCGCAATCAGTATATGCCGAGATATCGCGGTGGAACGAAGCCAAAGAATTATTGCTCGTACTTTGCAAACCCTTGTCGCAACATTTTCATCGGAGTTGCAACGATTCCAACTTTTTCGATCGCAACCTGTTGGAGCTGAACGATATGAATGACATTTTACGGTTTCACGTTTTCGACGTGCTTGTCGTTTCGTTTCTTTTGTTCGCGATATCGGATTTGAAAAAATAATTTGTTAGAAACGTTCCCGTATAATTGAAGAATATTGTTGTTTGTCACGGAATTATACGTAACATGCAACGTAATCGTTTCTTTGGAGAAAAAAGAAATTTGTATTTATTAGCGCCAAGGTTCGCTTGAATTTTTAAATGTCCAGGACGATAGAAGAGAATTTCATTTCAACTGAACAGGTTATTATCAACATATATTCAGTTAAAAAGAAAATTACAAATTTATAATTTAAATTACAGCAAATTGTGCGATAATATAATATTGTCCATATCGGTATGGATATTATAATAGAATGAGATGAAAGAATGATCATAAAACAATAGAAGAACCTCCGAGTTTAGTATTTCTATCGTAAAAAGTAGATTAAAATTTCAAAAAGAATTCTGCAAGATTCTGCTCTAAAATAAAAATTTATTTTCTCACTAAAATCGTCCAAGAAGATGAAAACTGATTTCCTAGTCTAGAATTTTTGTAACAGTTTCAGAAAACGTGCTGACTACGAGAACAATAAATTCGTCGATGCTAAACCGGCTGCAAATATTTCGCTAGTGTCTGTACCGATGCTTCAGACAGCGACTGCAAAGCCCACGTTAATAACTACAAGCAACGGAGCTGTTTTAATTAGGTAAATACGAAGGACAAAGGTATTCGCTTTATTTTACATCTCGATGTGCGCTTTGTTAAACTTTCGAATTGTTAAAAAATAAAAAATGGTCGACAGCGGTGCGTACGATCCGTAGACGCGTTGAACAATGCGAGAATCGCGGCCCAGTATCGGCGTGGTAGTACGTTTAATTCGATTTTTGTTTGGGGAGTTTCGCGACATGTAAGCGTTGAAGCGAGCGTTTGAATATTCAAGCTTGTTTTAACAACGCCGCATCTGTTACCGAAATAGACAATGTCAAAGATGAAACGAAAACTGGTATTGTTTTCTATGATATCTCGGATCTTTTCGGGCCGGAAGCAAACCGGACGGAGGAAGAATAACAATTTATTCGCCGGAAGTTCCAATGTTGATTGCAAAATGAAACTTCTGTTCAACAAACGCTTCACCTGACTACAATAATAGCATATCTCAAAATAACTCGGGTACAACAGTTTGCAAACGAGCTAACAACACTTAGAAATGTTTAATACAGATGTTTAGTTTAAAAAAAGCCGATGTTCATGTCGCAACCAAAATTATTTACAGTCATTTTTATTAGCAAAACTGTACTATACTAATATTGTAAGAGATATATTATTTTAAACTATAGGATTAATTACAATATTTATTAAATAATAAGTAATAATAAATAATAGTATAAAATATTGTATTTCTGATACATCAAAGGACTAATCGAAATTCGGTATTGGTTATGAATGTTTTTTTTTATCGCTGTACTCAGTTTTCGCTGATTCATTGGCAAAAATTCGGATTGGCGTAAATCTGTCTGTCTATCGCACGTCTGTAATAGTAATCTCGTTACGTCCCAAGGGACAGCTGGTATTCTTCGTGCGGTCGGCACGTATGTAGATTCGGCGAAACTGGCATATTGTTCGACGAGCGAAACTGCGAGAGAGAAGCAATTAATACGTGCAACGGTTTCGGGGCACCTCTTGACTCCGGGAACAATGCTGTCATAAATCGCGACCCCTGCGAGACACCCTCAGCGATCGGGAGGACCGGTTCTCGGAACCGATCTGTTAATTAGCTCGAATCCGCCCTGCGTTCGATTCATCCTGGAGGAATCATTACTTTCCATCTCTAGGAAACATATCGACCAATCTGCACGCACAATTTTCCTCGATCGTCGATCTTATAACGCCGCGCAATTAGGGCAGATTAGGGGCGTCTTGCACGGGCGATCTGCGATACTGCCCGATTCGAATTTTGACCTATATAGATATTTACACTATATCGCTCTCCTCGGTTCAATTGTTCTAACATTTCTGATCATCCAGAAAATTTAAATTAATAAAATTATAATAAATTACATAATTAAGTTATAATAAAATTAATTTAAAATAAGTGGAAACAAATGAATGAACTTGGAAGAGCACGTGATAAATATTTAAAAGTATTTTAAATATTTGAAAATAATGATAATAATAACAATAATAATATTAAATTAAATGTTTTAAAGTATTTTAGTATACAAGGAGACGCTAACCAAGGACAGCAATATAAATGTATAAATATAGTATCAATTTTACTATACATAAAATTGTCGCGTGCAAAATATATTTCGCGATTAACAGAAATTAATAGTAATTTCGCTTTATTTTATTTTCCTGCTCTATTATTATTTAAGATAGAATTTATAATTACTTACCATCGTTTCTCACGACGTTGGGCAGCGATGAAACTGTTATTTGGAAAGGATTCGGTTCGGCACTGGGTAATGGCCTCTGCCGCGAATTTTGAATGTTTTCAACTAAAAATTAATTAGAGCGATTATTAGAGAATTATTTACAGTTGTGTTGAAAACAGAAAATTCTCTCGTTTCAATGTTCGAATATACTGGATAAAGAAGATTAAAGATTGCTGAGGTTTTACGATCGTTATCTCGTACGAAAAGTGAAATTATACCATGTATTTGTTTATTATAAGAGTTTGAAACGGCGGAAGAGATTCGCGTAGAATTTATTTCAATAAAATTGTTGCATAAATTTTACCTTCTTGGATGGTAGGCTGCGGAGTGGTCGACGTCGTCCTCATTTGCGTTGTTGGCGTCGGAATCTCTGCGAAGATACAATTTCAGATTAAATTACACTTTGCTCGCATCATTTATTGCCTTAGAAATAGCCGAAGCTTTTTTAAATACGAATTCTTACGATAATGACTTTAGTCTCATAATTAAATACAATTAACGTTAAATCGAAGCTACGTAATTGCAATCCGCGTTGCATTAGGCTCATCAGCCGCACAGAGCCTTCGTTGACTTCGTAAATTCTCGATTCCCCTATCCATTATTATTATTATTATTATTATTATTATTATTATATATCCATTAAGAGAAAAAAATTCGTCCTTAAAAAAATCATATCAACATTCGTATTTTCACAGTCCTTGAAATTTGTAAAAAAAAATGCAGAGAACACCCGAAAGCCGGACTTTTACGATCCTGCTTCCTCGTGACAATTTATTTTACATGTTTTTTTCCCCGACACAAATACTAGCCACGGTTGCATAAATCAAGATCGGCTCTGATATTTTAGCGCTAGGCGTATACATACGCGTCACGTCCAATTTATTTTTGTTTATAAGTTACAGCCGCGGCACAGTAAATTCACAGCTACTCAAAGTAAAAAACGACAAATTTATATCAAAAGGAAGGCGAGAAATTGAAATTTATCGCTCGTTTCTACCGTGCAATAAACAAAATGGTGCTCGCGTGGTATGCGACGCGCGAAACGACAGTCTCTGGTAATAAATAAATAATAACCAATTAATTGGTAACAAGAATATCGCACACTATAACGTCACAAGAGAAATCATGCGAACGTTAAAAATACAATTGACTCTGTGAAACACCGTTGACACGTCGAGTGCCGAAAATCGACCCTAAAAATTGCCATAAAATCAAAATACTTTAATTATTGAAATAGCGAATGACAGTTTAGCTCTTTTGCATGCTAAACATCCTTCTGAAATTCGAAAACAATTTTGAAAGCTGTTATCACTTTCGGTGCCATTATACACGCGTTTCTGTTCAAATTCGGCACACGTTATTTTCATAAGGCGGTCGCGATGCAATTGCTTTGTTTTCGTTGCAGAGCTGGAGCGTCTCGTATGCAACTTGCGCATCAAAACAGACGTTTCCCAGAAAATAGCCGACCGAAATTGTAGCAATCGTTAGAAACGCTGTTAATCAACTCGTGAAGTCCTGTTTCCGTTGCAATTACCTGCCGACTTCGGCCGATTTAAAGGGCGCAGTTTAAAGTGTATAAGTGCACCTTAAATCGCGGGGTCAGAGCCGAACGACTATTTAAGTAGCAGCGCCGGGTAATCCATCGGACTGGTAACTTATTAAAGCACAAAGCACCGGCGCGTCCGATCCGCGCGTACAGAAACGCGAAGCCAACAATTACGGGCCGATAGATAGCTGCGGCTTCTTTTTGTCGGAGAAACAGAGGGACAGCCGGCCCCGGTTATCGGTGATTCACGGCTCACACCGCTCTTCAGGAAATACGATTTTCAGGAGGGATAAAAAGGCTCACTTTATCGAAACGATAAATTACTTTTTGATATCTGGCTCCGAATGATTGCCAAACCATTTAGAAGCTCGGTAGGCGTGTTTAGATCGAAACACATTCGCCGAGCCCTTGGCTCACGTTACATTTTTGTTCGTCGCATAAATCGTTGTCTAAATTCGCAACGATTTTGTTCTCGTTTCGGTGGAATGATTTCGAAGGAAGTTCATTTTAAAATGTACACGAGGTTGCACTATACATATCGTCGAAGTTCTGCCGCAGTAACGAGTGAAACGTTTCTTCTGTAATTGTTTAACATTCGTTCCGGTATATTTATATGGAACAAAATATCACTGTTTTTATCGCTGCTGCAAGGGAATCATTTTGATGACGCGGTCTTACTGTTCTTTCTAAACTCGCGAAGCGACAATAAAAGTTTGAATAACACTTTATTGATATTTTCTGTTGCTGCGAATTGTTCTTTTTCAATGGCTTTGAATTCTTTGAAATGGCTTTGATTTCTATGGCTATATTAGTACGAAAAACGCAAAACAATACGGAAACCGTGTGTGTGTCTTGTTTAATCTCAGTTCTGTGACGTGTATTATAGTGTAACTGCAGCATACGCGGCAGGGCACCAGGTGGTCCTGCGTCATCTCTTTTATTAAAAGCACGCTGCGATGCAGTTCAATTTTCGTCCCCTTTATCGAAAGAACGCTGTCGATTTCAATGATCACTTTGATCGTTCGCAATCATATGCCTTGTTTGAGTTTCCGCGTTGCTTGTCCCTCGCATACGTTCCCTATTAACTCCTTTAAGATATAGCCCGAAAAAAAAAACATATCCAACGACTTATCCGTGCAACTCGATTTCCGCACCGTGTCGCAAAAGTTTTCAAATATTTCGTCGATTATATTGTGCGGAATTTCGTTCAAACGAATTTTTCAATTTTTCCTTTAAGCCGCCTTGGTCTCAAATATTCTAAACCCTCCGTGGTCGTATTCAGTTTAGGCCGGAATTAATTTTCGTTGCACGAACAGTAATATATAATACGTAAGATTGAGAGGGAAAAACAAAATTTATTAATTCCTTTTTCAAATTTAGATATATGTAATACGATAATGTGTTTTAACTTTATTTGAAATGAAATTAAATAAATAAATAGTTTTGGTGACTGAGAGTAGACGTACGACCGCAAAGGGTTGAATGTCCATAATTTACGAATACGTTTCAGTTCGCCCGAAAATTATGATCGATATCCACTGCCACCAATGGTCAACGAGAAATTATATTACTTTCAATTGCCAAGTTTATTTCAGAATTCTGAACAACGTGAAATCTTTTGGAAGCAGAAGGGTGATTTCTTTCGAAAAAGTGGTGGGCAATTCGACGAAAGTCGAACATTAACACGTTCAGCGCCACTTCACCCAAATATGGGTGACGCTAGTTTTTAAATAATTTCAAAAATTCATTTTCATTTTAATATATTCGAACAAACTGAATTTGACTAGGATGTTTCGAATGCGAAGGAGTTCTAATTCCGTTCCCTATGATCAATTTTAACTTTCTAATTACGCTTTAAATAATTAAATTGCTTTGATTTTGTGAAAATTTTTGGTGATCGATTGTTGGCGTCGAACGTGTTAAAACGGATTACATGTATAGTTCCCCGGAAGTCTACCCCGAGATTCCATTACCGGTGTCTAATTGGATTCCATTTCGAAGGAGCATTAGAAAACGTCGTTAAGCATAAGAATTTTTCATCTCGAAGGACGTTCGGAGTTCGGACAGGTTCCAGTATGATCACGATCCTCGACGCTTATCAACTATTAATAGAAAAGACGAGGGTATTTACCGTAAAGACTGATGCTGCCATTCGCCACGCCGAGTGTGTTTATTGATATGCATTTGTATACCCCGTAATCTGCCTTCGCTACCGAGCGAATTGCAAGTTTCATGTGCACTTTGTACGGGCTTTCTGAGACCGTCTGCATGTACGCTGCGCCTGAAAAATGAAAAACGAGGTTAGCTTACGAAGAGCCGAGGTTACTTTTGTTTCGGCGAAAGCAGCGCCGGCATTTATAATTTATTCTAAAATAATTACTATCTTAAAGCGACAGTGTTGCACCGGAGAAGCGAGCGAAAAGGCTGCAAAATGTTGCGCCGGCTCTGACTTTATGCAACGCGAGACTAGGGGATAGAGTCACAGAAACGCGTCGGGTATAATAATAGTGATATTTGTCCGTCCGACATAGGGGTTTCCATACGAAATCGGGGGTGCTTAAATTCCGACGTGTTTCCATCTTCATTAATCTTTCAAGATATTAAAATACTAATCCCACCGAGCCCGAAAAGTATCTAACATTGTCTTATGGTAACAAAATCCGTCATTTTTATTGCAATCTATGACTGGATTAAGAAATTGATTTAACCATTTTCCACGAAGGACTCCTTATAATTTAACTGCTTTGAAACGATAAATGTGGAATGTGACGACTATGAATTACTCGAGATGATTCGTTTAAAATCTTGTTATTTCGCAATCATTCAAATAATCATCAGTATGTGATAGTGGGGAATGTTTGAACTATAGATGCTGCGTTTGCTATTTAGCTCTGCTAAGCGTTACAGTTAAAGTACATTCCGTTCAGTTAGTGAAATAATAACGATTTGTTTTCGGTGGGAAACAATTAAGTAACCATGTTACAAGTTTCCTTCAATTTTTTAAAATCTCATGATGTATTTTACTTTTGTAACAAATGGTTGAATAAATGTGAAACAAGGTAAATATGCGAATAGGAATATCAGTATCGTATAAAATGATTTATAAAACTGATTAAAAATGGAGTAAGAGTATTTCGAAAAGTATTTGTCAAGTATTTGTCAATATCACGTCGTTTTGATTCGTTCCAACTCTGTGCTCCATCTTGCGCTCGATCAACCATAAAAACAGGCATTAAGGTCTCCTGCATGAATTCAGAACCATCAAAGGAATTATTGGATTTTCTGTCCATTGGATCGGCAAATCTTACCGATTCTGTATTTTTTCTGTCGTCGTGGGTTTATGATCGACTCTGCCGTCCGTTAACTGCCAATTTAGTCCTCTTCATTAGATATGTTAACCCTTTGAAGTCGTATTAAGTTTATACATAGGTGTCATTTTAATACATAATATGTATTAAATAGTAATATATAGTAACAGTAATACATAATATTATTAATTCTTTTTCAAAGCTTAGATAGTTTTAACACAATAATATGTTTTAATTTTATGTGAAAATAAAGAAAATAAATAAATAACTTTGGTGGCTATTATTAGAGTAGTTGTACGATAACAAAAGGGTTGAATCATCAATTCTTCAATTTTTAATTGAATCTCTAATAATCATTGTGGCAAATTAATCCTCGCGTTGCTATCATAACAAATTGCATCTTTGTGCAAAATAAAAATTTTCCGTGTCGATAGCAAGAATCGTGTTCTCTTTTTTAATAATATTAATAAGTTTCATATTTTCAAATTCCTTTAGTCTTTCCACTCGGTTTCCTCGAAACGAGGTACAATAATCGCTATGTGATAACAACGATTAGAACTCTGCCAAGAAAATCGTTATCAAACGCATAACGATAGAAGTTTTCGAGTCGCAAGATTTTGCAAATGAATCTTTTCGCTCGCAACTTTCACAGCGCGAGTGACATTAATCTTGATTCCTGCCTTGATATTAATCCTGGGCGCAAGTGTGCTAATTAATTCAGAGCAACGACGCTTAGTTTTCATTAAATGTGGCTTTCAATTATCGTTGTCTGCTCTTTGGACACCTCGCATTCGTGTTTTCGTACCGAAACGTACGACGGCGGCGAGGACGAGGGTGTAACTTCGGGTTACATGCTCCCGCCGGCAAAGCGAAAGAAAAGGAGCCGGGCCGCCATTATTGGAGTGGATCACGCCATGCACTCGTTATTACGCGGCAGGAAGTGCCAGCGATTTCGGCATATTATATGGAATTATGAAACTAATCCAAGATAATTAGCTCATAATCTGCTTCGGTTATTGCGAAATTAAAACAGCCGGGATTCTAGAGCACCGATGATCTGGATCAGGAGTTCATTTGCGATCAAACATAACTGTAATCTCGTATTTGGACGCGGAATGCGACCATCTCTGCGATCTCGAATTTTCAGCCAAGAATTCCAGGAATCGTCTCTTTGGCGATCCATTTCAAACTACGGCAAATCGTTATAACACTTTTCCAATCGAACATTTAACATCTCTTGACCCTTTTTCAAATTATATTAATCAAACATATAAATCAATTAATCAATATTACTTCGCTGCGTTCGAATGATGAGAACTATGTCCGGGGCGTTGGATTATTTGTTATATATTCTTTATACATTTTATATTTTTATACACTTTACCATTTAATATTCTCGATACATTCATAGCTTCGTTTCTTTTGTTCATAGATCTAAGTACATATTTTTACCATCCGAGTAGCAGAGACAACATCAAGTATAAGAATAATTTATTAAGCAATTTTTCCGTATTTTTGAAATATGTGTATGTTGTAATTTATCACGGTATTATATTTAACGAACAACATAATCGTTTCATAGACTTGCAACGGCGATTTGTTCTGTGTTCAGATAATCGGAACCATAATTGAAGAGACGAATTATAATATAAGGCGGTCGGATGATAGTTAACAACAATATTGATCGCCCATTGCTCGTAATGAACTCACTTGAATTTTTCCCCGACACGAAATAGAAAATTGTTGCTACTTTAAATTGACCAGTCATGTAGTATAAAATATAGCTTTGCTCATAATTACTCAAACAGTGATTTTACAACCGACCCCGCATTTGAAACGTAAGCGTGAATGTTTCATATTATTGTTAGCATACATCACTTTTTATCGGAGTAATTAACACACTTCTTGTTGCACAATGGCTTTAATTGCACGCATATAAATCCCAGCGGCCGAGCTTTACTTTTATTAAACGCTTATGCGACACTTTGGATAGGGGAGCATAAATTATATTTCCTAAGAGAGTGCATACAAAAACGGTAGACCAGAAACAATAAAATGTAAGCAGATCGGTGTAGACTTGTAACGAAATGTTACGTACAAAGCAGCAATAAATAAAACTTGAAACTAACCGAGTATTAAGATAGTATTAGGAAAGCTTTGGGGTACTTTTGGTGTGTTTTTAGAATAGTTTTGGGACAGTTTTAGGGCAGCTTTGGGGTAGTTTTGGAGTACTTTTAGGATAGATTTGGGGCAGTTTTTTTAGGTTAGTTTTAGTACAATTTTAAAGTAGTTCTCGGATAGGTTTGGGTACGTCTGAGGTATTTTTGGGATAGTTTTGGGGCAGTTTTAGGTCAGCTTTGGGGCAGTTCTGGGGTACTTTCAGGGTACTTTCGGGGTACTTTTGGAGTATTTTTGGGATAGTTTTGGGGCAGTTTTAGAGCAGTATCGGGGTACGTTTGGGGTACTTTTGGGATATTTTTGGGTCAGCTTTAGGGCAGCTTTAGTGTATTTTAGGGGCAGCTTTGGGGCAGTTTTGGGGTACTTTTGGGATACTTTTAGGACAGTTTTATGGTATTTTTAGTGTAGGTTTAGGGCAGCTTCGGGATACCTTTGGGATCGTTTTGGAGCAGTTTTATGGCAGTTTTAGGGCACCTTTGGCTTACTTTGAGGGTACTTTTAGGATAATTCTGGGGCAGTTTTAGGTTAGTTTTAGCGTAATTTTAGGACAGTTTTTTGGTACGTTTGGGGTACCTTTGGGATAGTTTTGGGGCAGTTTTGGGGTAGTTTCAGTACGTTCTTGGGGGTGTTTTAGGACAGTTTTGGGGTTCTCTTTGGATAGTTTTGTGGCAGTTTTAGGGCAGCTATGGGATACTTTTGGTATAGTTTTGGGGTAGATTTAGGGAACTTATAAGGCAGCTTTGGAGTAAAGTAATTAGTAATTGGTAATTGATCATTGGCCCTCCCTCTGACCAATAGGTCGCGCCCCCTGGCCAATTGGCCCCGCCCCTGGGAGTTAGACCACGCCCCCTGGTCAATAGGTCACGCCCCCTGACCAATAAGCCGTGCCCCTTGTTAGGCCACGCCCCTGGCCGATAGACCCCGCCCCCTGGCCAATAAGCCACTAACTATCTCAAATATGCTTTCAGACTATCGTAGATGTGCCACAAAAGTACCCCAAGACTATCCTAAAAGTACACCAGTACTGCCCTAAAACTGCTCTAGGACTGACCCCAAACCACCCTGAAACTTTTATAAAATTGCCACAAAACTGCCCTAAATAAAACTCAAATCCATCCCAAAACTACCCTGAAACTGTATCAAAACTGCCCTGAAACTTCTGCAAAGCTACCCTGAAATTGCCGTCAAACTGTCTCAAGAATACCCCAAAACTACCCCAAAACTGCCACATAATGGTGCTAAAACTATCCTGAAACTGCCACAAATCTACCTTGAAAGTGGCACAAGATCACCCCAAAACTGCCTCAGGACTACCCTGAAACTGTCCCAAAATTAACACGAAACTGCCCCAAAACTAACCTGAAATGGCAGATTTGGGATACTTTTAGGGGTTGTTTTGAGGTAGTTTCAGAGTTGTTTTTCGGCACTTTTGAGCAGGCGACACATGGCTTCGAGTTACATAAATTTTTGTAAACTGCCACGACGTTGTACATTGACGAGTTAAGGTAAGAATTAGAGCAGATATTTAACCAAGACCCGGGACATTATCCGCAGTTGAGGACGCAAAGCACGGGAGAGCTGATTATTCAAAATCGTTCGAACAATACTAAGCATCGCCATCGTCGTATTTTCCGTTGAATTTTCTCTTTTGCAAATTGCTCGATAAAAATATGAATTCGCGTAAACGTCCGCGGTCTAATAATGAACGAAGTGAACAGCGCAGCCACGGTAAAGAGATTTCTCAATTAACAGTTCGAGATTGCTCGGAGGCCGGAAGAGAGTGAAATTTATAAGTGTAATGATCCGAGGCGAGTCGGAAAAGTATTTTCTCGGTTAAAGGGAAACTTTTTCCCGGAGAAACGTGTGGAGGGACGGGATGGAAACAGAGGGCCCGACAGAGACGGGAAGTAACAGCGAGAGTGTGGAATGCATTTATGTAGTAGTTCTATCGACCGTTGAAAATGGTAGAAAAACTTTCACCGGCTTCGAGTTTCAAAAGCAGATGAAAAAGTTTAACGACGTTCAACTGCGTTGCCGGGCATTACCACGCTAGTCATTGAATAGATTTTCCGAAATAAAACTCTCCACCGGTTCGATTCGAAAGTTACCGGGCCGGGCCGGGCCGGGCCGGGCTCGTCCGCGGCGTCGCTGTTTTTATTTTACCTTTCATTAGGCAACTTATAACTATTGTTTACCGGGCCGCCGATAAAAATTACTTAGCCGGCTTTAATGAATTATTAGAAAACTTTATTATTTACGTGTCTAGAAGTTCAAATTTCAAGATTCCGCACCGAATAATAGCTGCGCGAACGGGCAACCTACAGTTAATAACGATAAAAGTATATTGGAGAACTCTTCCGAAACTTTTTCCAGAAGTTTCGCAGACTGGCTTCCAAAAATGTAGTTCATGCGAGGAATATTCTTGGAACGGGGCTGGCGGAGACACGTATTTCGCAATTTTGGTGAAAGATAAATGAAATTTTGTAATAATTCAGAAATCGAAATTCGTGCGAACGAAAAGCCCTTATAATTGCTGCGTGTAATTTCTTAAAATGTAGAATTCATCATTCATGTCTCAAAAAGACCTGTAATTGAAGATCTTATTCAAATAATTTTTCTAGCCGTATTTAGCTTGTTAATACAAGCAATTCATAATATTTCTCAGTACTTAAAATAAGAAAGACGCTGTTGATATTGCATTTGACACTGTCAAACAAGAAAAGTTCCTTATTGAAATAATTAGTTCTACCGTTTCGAAATCAGTGAAATAAGACATTCTTAATGTTAGTAAAACAATTCTCTATTAACCTAGTGTTTAATGTCTTGACATACTTTATACTAAATTACATAAAATAGGAAGGTCCTTGTTGATTTCTATCTGACCCCTCAAAATAACAAGAAATTCTGAAGACAAAAAATTCTAAAATGACATTTCACTTAACTCCTTCAGACAGGAAATTCGTAACTGACATTGTATACAACTGCCTAAAACAAGAAATTCTACAAAAATGTTCTATTTAACACTTCAAGAGAAGGAATCCTTAAACGACGACGTATTTACCAAACCAAGAATCTTTAAAACGACGTATTTAACTCTTCAAAAAGAAAAAAAAGGAATTCCCTATTGGCAGTAAAAACTGTCCGATTGAAATTAGATTTAATCCCTCGAAGCAAGAAGTTCGCTATCGATGCCACATTTATCCCTTTCAAACGAGAAACCGTACAGCGACGTTAATCCGAATTCCTCGAAACAAGAAATCCTTCATTGACAATCTACGTAATCCCTCGGGATAAGTAATCCTTTATTGAAACAATTCAGCAAGTCGCGTCGGACTGAACGAAATAACAAATCTTCGCATCGACGGAAGAAAGGGGGATCGTGCGTTGCGCCGAGCAGCGTCGGAGGATTCGAAGCGCATCGGTTCGGCGGAGATTCGACGGCTTGGAAGTTCCGCCGGCGGATTAATAAGTAAGCGGGCATCGTTTTCCCTCGGCGAACCGCACGTTACGGGCGAAAAGAGCGACGCGAGCGCCAGCAGAAGTCATGACAATCACGAGTCATTAAAGTTGTAGAGGTGGCCTCGACGAGCCCAGAAAACGTCTGCGTTTGAAACGGTCGAGGAGGGTGCGAGCCGTCGTTGTGATGCAGGCCGGACACGGCTAGGATAGCGCAAATGCCAGCGAGCGAGGGGTGAAAGGACAGTAATGGCATGGGTAAGTAGCTTGAGGCACACCACCCTCGCGCACAGAGCTCGCTTAAATACGCGTTACTTTGGCTTCGCATTGTCCCCGGTAATATTTGCCGCTATCCAATAAAAATCTAAGGTCGGAACATCGCCCGGGTAAACGAGAACGTAATCAGCTGCCGAGCAACGCACCGGAAATAAAGAACAGGAAGCTAAATCACCGCGAAACTTTTCATTTATCCGGGACACGGAGCACGATGATTCAGCGGCGATTTTTGCGGGAACCCGGGGAGCACTGCCACCGCGCTCGGTTTATTTACTGCCACCTTTGACAGAACGGTCGCCGGGACCTCTCTTATTCGAATACTGGGTCGGCCAAAAAGTCTTTATCTTTCCAAGGCGGTCGGAAAATAATTAACTACCCCGCAAACTATTCAACGAACGCTGAACTGTCGTTGCGAAATTATCGATTCTCTACCTCTGTACCTCGAAAGATGTCACAACATTTTCCTTCTTTTCGAGCTTTTCCTAATGTCATCGTTTCTAATTAATCGCGACGCTTCTAAAATTTATCACAATTCTTTTGATTGCAGATTTTACATCGTTTTCATATTTATGTACAAATTCATGTAAATGTATCGAAATCGGAAAGCTAAATTAATAGGGAACATTAATTGAATATGAAAGGCATTCTGCTTATCTTCATTTTGAATGATCAAGCGTTTACATCCTGTTGTGGAATCATATAAATATTTGAATAACGTAGCCATTTCATTTTGGGGAGTAGTTCAGTCTTCCTTTCGCGAAATTCAGCTTCTCCAATCGCGTTAAACGTTGTACATTCTGTTTGGCAATCTTCTGGCGTGTTTATATATTCCATTGTGCCTGTGTTAATGTAATACGAAGACTATCATTGCAGTTCTAGTCAGAACTTCCTGTAATTTACTGTGCGTGGATGCAAATAATTGAGAAAGTCACGAGTCTGTAACAGATACGTAACCTGTCAACTCTCATCAAGTTCATTTAATACCGGCTGGAACATAATTTAAAAATGACGATCGAATAAAAATTTATCTACATAAAAATATATCCGAATAAAATGTCACTCGAATAAGAATTTATTTGTATAGGATTCGTGTAGGAATTCATACGGAAAATAATTTATTCGAATAGAATTGATAGAATATAATGTTTTTTCATAGTCTAACGATTTATTTCTTCCATATTATCTTTTTGGATTATTCGAATAAAGAGCTTTTTCAATTATTCGAATAAAAAATTATTCGAATAAATAGATAGAAGAATTTATGACGATTAATGTATTCTCGATAAAATATTCGGCTAAAAGGAATTCGTTATGATAATTATCATAGATAAATATTTACACTCGAACCATATTATCAGGCCGCTTTTTATTGTATCCGATTTGCGTCGTTAATTAATTTCGTTTTTAATGGAAGATCAAACGGTAGTAATATCGGTCAATATTACTTTTGCAGATAACGTAAACACCCTATAATCGAAGTCGCTCGAATTAACGCGAACCAAATGTACACAAAGTTTTTCGTGCTGCTGCGATTAAACATTAAATATTTGCGTCGCCATTAAGCAGAAATTAAATTGCGGAAATTGGTTCGCTGCGTTGCCGGGTATTTTTACGTCGCGTAACGCAATCTGTCGCGCGTGATCTCGCGACATAGACAATTCGAGATCGCGTAACGACGAGTTAGACGAGAGTTTCTTCGGATCGATTCGCGCTGTTCCGTCTAAAAAAACTCGCGCGTTTTATACATACAGATGCGCACGCACAGCATATGCTGAATATCAAATTCGTGATTGCGAATCGGCAGTTTTAATGACAGTGACAATACGGACCACCGGCGTGTCCGAGTTTTCGCGCTGTGTAGTTCGCTCCTCGGCAAATGAACGGAAATTCCGCGCAGTTTCGAACTCTCCGCGATCACCACTTCGTTACACTTTGAGCCGTTTCTCGTTAATTAGTATTTTTCTCCTGTTCGCCGCGCAAATGGACGTATCTCATTTAATTTGAGCAATAATCACGTTATCGTTGCTTAAATAGCGGGATTTAATTAAGCGTCATCCGTTGTTTCTATTAATTGACCATGTTTCATTGCGAGAAGAGCATAAAGCAGTTATTGTTTGCTTTGTTATTGGAACAGTAACAATTTCATAACTTCTATATAGAGAAATTCTCGCATTTTCGGCGAAACAATACGGAGAATTTATTTCTTGGTTTAAGCTGAAAAAAAAACGCGAACCGACCGTGAGTTCATTAAACTTGCAGTGTAACTCATCCGTCACTGTCGCCGGAATTAGGAAAGTAACTGCTAAATAATAAATCGCGATAATTGCCGTAAGTATCGTCGCCATTAGCCGCGCTGTATGGTGATACGTTTTGAATGGGCGAAGTTATTTTTACGGATGGGAGCAGGTTTAATCTAGATGGATCACGTGGATTTCCGTACTACTTTCGCGATTTGTGAAAGGAATAACAGATATTAAGCTGTCGACAAATGGTCGGTGGAAGCATCGCGGTTGCGGCTGGAATTGCATATCGAGGAAAACCCGAAATGAAATCGCGAACTTCCAGGAAACGTGTCTCCGATATTTCAAACACGAGTGTATCAGATAAGTCCGGAATAAGTTTCAATCAAATGTTGACGATCGAACTTCTCGACGGCGAAGCCGAGCGTTTATAACAACTCCGAACCTTTTACAAAATGAAATGTTAATAGTTGCCGTCTGCGAAATGATTGAAACCCATGCACCGCGTGATCGCATTTATGGTAAATATATTTTTAGTGGCGTCACCGTAACGTTAATTGGCGAATCTCAATTTGTGAAGCCGTTAAATGTCTGAAGCCAATGAAACTTTGACTGCCATTATCATAAAGGACACTTTAATGGTTTTGCACGTTTCGTTGGTCTTGATTAATCAACGCGGCCGCTTTGTTTCAAGAAAATTTCTGAACGGAAAAATTGAAGACTGCATCACACCGGTTGGCGACTGACATCATTAAATATCGAGAACACAAACTCGTCAAACGGTGAATCGCGAATTCGGTTGATCGTGAACACGGCAACGGAGAAAAGTGGAATGAATTTTTTATTTAACAGTCGTCGAAATAATTGAAACAGTACTCGCTTCTAAAAATATGATAAAATAAGCATCAGACGTTGGTGTAACGAGCGCCATAAATTTGTTCAGCAGAGGAGTTTGCTGGAACGCTCGATTGCGAAGGAAATATGATAATTTTCCTCTGCGAGGGGAAACGATTGGTTCGCAGAGTCCACCTCGGCAATTAAGGGTTAAACAAAGCGACTTCTCCCCTTATTTGCGCGGCGCGCAATAAATCGCAATTTAGTGTTTGCCGGCGTGGGTCAGCGTTGACCGATGCGACCTGAATACAAAGTTACTATCAGGCATCGGTGACCGACACGACGTTCAGCCGGTTAACAAGTTGTTACTGCGATATTACGGGAAAGTGAGGGTTGCCGGGCGTGAAATACGAGCCCAGAGGAAAAATCATTAAATCAGAACCGATTCCTTTCGCAGCGTCCGCGATAACGTTTTACGCGAATTTATACTTCGTTACGAATTAAACATAGCCACTATCTCACGTTACAGAAATTATTCCATTTCCAAACACATTATTTGAAACTTCATTTTCTCAACCCTTGTACTTCGATTCATTTCATAACTACGCCCCTGTTTCATTTTGTCCTCCCGTCCTCCTATTTTTCGTAAATATTTACGAACCTATATATATTTTGTACATTAACACGAAAATGACGTTATAATCTTAATAACATTTAACATTATGACATTAATTTTGTAATATCAACGTGACATTATTATCGTATAAATGCATCAATATTAGTTATTATTGTATGGTATGGCACAGAACTCAGGAGGCGTAGCCCTCGCGACCCTCGCGTTGTATGCTGGTTAATTCCGAGCCGTGCGTTCTTTGATCGCGACCTCGTTTCTCCTCATGGCCGCGGCATTGGATGGTTAAAATCATTTGAACGCAACAAATTATTTGTTCTGGGCGATTTTGTCCAGTGAAACATGTTGAGAAATTATGGTTGCCTTTCACGCGGAAAAAGTGATTGGACGAAATTACAAGTGGCCCCTTGATTCTGTTCGACGGAAAGAATTGTAGAATGTTGGAAACTCTGAATAATTCTCGAATCGTTATTTTTGGCGCTCTGATTACCAAAGCCCTGCTGAACCGTGTTGCATAAATTGATGTCCATTGTTACCAGCACGCGCACGGCACGCTGAATTGTTCCGTAAATAATCCTTGAAAAGTGTAGCACCAAAGTCTCATTCGAAGTAATTATGGCTCCATGCATTTTCGCGTAGATATACGAATGCGACGTTGTTAGACCATTCCGGTAATGTATAGTATGTACATATGTGCCGTGTACAGTGCGTACGCTCGTTAATAAAACAGCGTTAACTACACTACCCGGTACGGTTCAATCGCTCTTCACTGAATTAGCAGTCCAGGAACACGTCCATTACAAACGCGCTGATGCGAAAGTACGCTTCATATCTGTGTGAGAGAATCTCTCCCTGTGAATGAACGGACTTTTACTTGATTTTATTCGATCAACGTCGTCGCCGTGCACACGCTTCGTTCACCGTGGTTCGCATCGTTACAGATGTATTTTTTTCTTACAAAAGACAGTATTGGACCATATAGGACAACTTCTCACAGTTTCTTCAAATTTAAACGGCACACAAACTGGATAGTTTTTAAACAATATCATTTTTCGTTCATCCAGAGGAAAAAATTCTGAGAACAATCCTTAAATAATTTTTCAGGCTTCATTCAATATACGAGCAGAATAATTTCGTCAACAATTTGTTCACAAACAGTTTTAACATAGTAATTCGTTAATATTTACAGTCCGAGCTATTTTTTAATAATTTTAAAATTTAATAATTTTTAAATTAATAGTTTTGTTAAATGCGGAAACTAAGTAGATTTTAGACAATTATAGAACGTCTTAGCAATTTTTCAGGTTCAATTCAGAACCGGAATAATTTGTCAACGATTCCCCGCCTTTCTTAAGTGTGCCAAGATTTATGAACGAGTTTGTCTCTGTACGAGCTGTATGTTGTAAAAAGCATTACCTGGCCGTTTTTAAAAGCTGTGGCAGATGCATGCAAGTTTAACTGATGTCACTGTACTGTTATAAATCATCTGCAGAACTGTAAAATTTCTATCTAGATGCTGAGTACAGCATGAGAGGACGGAATCAAGCGCGATCGACAAAGTTGGTGCTTTTCTTCGCCTTCGTTTTTCTTTCAGCGGTGGATAATGTAACGAGATAACGTTCACGGGGCTAGTCATTCGAAAGGAACATGCATAAATTAGGATAGAGAAGGAAACGCTTTGCAAAGAATAAAATTTAATCGAAGAAGAAAATAACGAAATTAAACACCGCATTGTTAAGATTCATGCGAATTTAATATTTCAGCAAACCTTATCTAAATATTTGAAGGATATCTTGCATCGTGTAAGAGAGTTCATGTGTTGAATATGTAGCAGTGATGCAACTGGTTTTGTTCTAACACATATTATAGCACACGTTATAACACATTTGTTAACACTTCAACTGCCACGCCAATAACCTCAAAAACCTTATTGATATATTTTATTTATTCAAAACCAATATTGAAAAATAAAGTTAGAATAATAATTTTGTCAACGTAATTGCCTTTTGCTGATATTAATGAAATTAGGAAGATGTAACGGGTTGGAGTAAAAATCCATTTTCAAATTTGACCGAATAATTCCGGCAGTTGCGTGTGAGTGACGCGGCAGCGAAGGTGTTAATCGCAGCTGTTACTGACATTCAATTGTTCTGAGAATGTCTGCAACCGTTTTTGGGATTAGAAGAAGTTGAAATAACATTTTTCCGCGCCAGCAAACCAATTTTCGGTACAACAATTATTCTTCCGCGAGCAATCCGATTTCGTTTTAAATGCTGACTATTCCGCCACCGTCCGACAGGAATTTCTGAAACTTCGATGGCTGCAGCGGGAAAGTTCGGCGCCACTGCTTACCAATTTTCTGTTCCCTCAAGCAACATCCGTGTCTTCCTCGATTTCGACTTTTAATTAAGTTTATAAGTACAATATTGCTAATGCAACTTGCCCGCCATTCACTTCGGCGCGGTATACGTTGCACTCGAACACCGTTTCACGGTCGCCCGTTAATGCATTATAATTTCATCCGGCGGACTTACACGCATTTTCAACGTATACGAGTTTACAGCATCAATGTTACCTTCATTTTGCTTAACGATACGGAATCGCCGAGGAGGGAAATACACTGCCGCGTAACCGCGGTCTTTGTAAGTTGCGTCAAGACAATTCTATTTTGCATGAAAATCCGCGGGCTACTTATGACCCGCGCAGCTTTGAAAGTTGCAAGCTCCGCCGCGCCAGACGCAGCAGCTTAAAATTACTTTTGCGAAACGAAATTAATGAAGGAACGCATGCCCATTAAGAAGGAAAAAGGGACGGCCCGGAGCGGTTGGTTAAACAAGAAAAGTTTATAATTTCCTTTCCCGATGTATTTGTTGATACGCCAACGGTCGGCATTCTGAAGCGGGAAAGTCTCATATTCATTTAGAACATAAACGGCTTTGTAATTTATCGAATTTCATCCCGTTGCCGCGTTTCTCGACAAGAGAGAATAATTCGTTCTGTTTCTTTATGATTCGCGTTATCATAAACACAAATCGAATTGCGAACGAAGCTTTTTTAATTGGCTGCTTTATATCAACGTGACATTAAATTAATGCAGATTTCATATTATTTTGTGCGACAGAGCAACGAAGATATTTTAATATAGAAGAACTGTAACATGAAATTTCGTAGTTGCAAATGATAAATTCGGCGATGCCGCGTTTTATCTCTCGCCCGCGTCATTTGATGAATCATTGCGCGCGCGCGCGAGCACATTCTGTTCAAGGAATACGCACACGCAAAAATCGTTAATCATCCGGTGCAAGATCATGTTGCGTGATTTCTTCCTATCCTTGAATTAATTAGCCTGATGAATTTAGTATTCGTGATATCACCTTAATGGAATTCATTGCCGGGTTAATGCGTTTTCGAAAACTCATTCAGCGTTGCACTCGACGAACGTGTTAGCGTTAATATTTCAGTTGATAAGGAACACCGTGCTAATTAACCATTCATTCCTTGCACAAGATACTTTTGTTAACCAACTCTATTCGCGGATAAACCGGCGCAGATATCTATCAAATTTCCAAATAATTTGTCCACTAACGATTCATTGTTCGAGTGGTTACAATGACATTTATAACTACATGTCGATTTGTTCGCGTAAAATGTTCAACAGAAAGTAACATGTCCGTTTAGATTCATAGACTTGTCGGAGTTAATAGTAATTACAAGGAAGAATTATTTTAATTCTTTCGCTTATCTGTTTGCGCTAACGTGCAACATGCAATTTGTGCAATGTTACAACTTCGAAAATGCATCCAAACTCGTTCTGGTTAATCGTTAAAATATTAATTCGGAACAGTTATTACAGTTGTACAAGGCTGTCCCACAGGTTTCCTACGTTGTCAATTTTTAATTATTTGAAAATGTTCACGACACAATTATCTGCTGAAATTAATTATCGCTAGACTGTGAATTTTCAAACAAAATAAGAATTTTCTTTGTCGACTGCAGCAAGCAATGGAAATTTCTTTGTTTAATCATTTTAGTGAATCGAAAATAACACGCAATGTTAGATTTAAAAAATTTTGTTACCGTTTGAAATTTCATTTAATTGTTAGAATAAGCGCACAAATTCCGTGCTCTAGTGATCAGTATCGACGTAGGTTGGATTAGATATCAGATATTATGCATTACGAGAAAGTTTGTAGAGAAACTTGAGGGATATTCTGCACAGATTAATAGGGATGATGGAAGTATATTGCGATTCGTGTACCATCTTTTATGGCTTCGTCTTTTGGTAGCTTCGTCCAATAGTTGATCGATTTCGGGAATGCCTCTGAATTACACTCCAAAGTCATGTTCTGCCCCAGCTGCGCTCCCACCGATTGATTCTGTTTCGAAATCTCTGGAGCAACTGGAAATCCACAGCGAGAAAGAACATGGAATTATATTGCCTCGAAACGTAACTCATTTCTGCTTTAATATAGAAAAACTTACCGACGAAATAAACAATAACTATACATTTAGCCAGTGAAATATTTAACAATGATATTCTGTCAGTTATCACTCGGTTGGAGTGCCATAACTTTGACTTTCCAAATCATTGCGCGGAATTAAAATGTCCTGTGTCGATTCAAAGAAAATGAAAATTGACTTAATAATCTTTTATGTTAATCCACTATTTCTTTATCGTATTTCATCTACTTATCTTCATAAGAAATATGCACGCACGAGTTGAATAAAAACTTCATAGATCCTTCAATGATTTTATTATTAAATTTTCGATCGAATGAGAACTGATAAAAATGATGTTTAATAAGTTTCATTTAAACTTACATTGCACTATGAGCATTATTCTTTTACTGACAGTGGGCGGCACGCCGTTCGAAGCAATGCAGAAGTATGCACCCATCTGCGATCGGCTGACCTTGGTGATGTTGAAGACAGACCCCTCTATGCTCTTCACTGAAACAGCAAAAATCGACGATTCGTTAAAAATTATCCCCATTCTTTCAAATTATTAGAAACTGGCCGTTTATCCCCATAAGAAGCGCACGAGGCAACGTTCTACAATTAACAACGCTTAACTATCGCATCGATCTTATTTCCCGCTGTATGTAAACTGTTCGTAACACGAGCGAATAAATTAACAGGAAGTTCGACAACGTTAGCAACTAAGGGTTAGGCGCATAAACTTATTACGTAATTAAATGTTCCAACAGTATTGTTGCACGACGCTGCGATTGATATTACGAAGGTGCATTTAATTATGTACACGTGTTGTGCTGTGCACGTATGCACATACAGGATCGCGACGTTTGAACTCGCGATACTCTTTCTCACACACGCACAAACACAGGGGGGCGCGCACACAAAGCGCAGGATTTCCGGCGGGAAACGTTGCGAAGTTTGCGAATGTCGGATCAACTTATGCGCGAGACACTGGTAACATATTTATTTATGTGCGGCCATAAATCCGACAGGTCCGGTACTTGTTCTAGCGGAACAATAATTACTCGCGAAAGCGGCCGGTGTTGATTTCGACGTCGCAAAAAGCTCGTTATAGCGCGGCCGAAATTAATATGAACTGATCAGCGAGGGTTTGCTTCCGCACCATCGATACTGCGAATATTCCGAGCTTTTTGTTAATCCATTTAATCCGTGTGGGTATTCGATCCCGTGGACCCAGGAATTGTATTGTAGATGAAACGCTGGTCATGCGTTTCTTGCTATAAGTTACTTGCCCCAGCCGCAGAACACCCGATTATATCCTTCTGCGACAGTTACGGCGATACGGATCTCCTAAAAACGCCGGATTGTGTGGGCAACGGGATTTCAAATACAGGCTTTCCCAAAAGTCACTCGCAGTCGGGAAATGAGGGGTTCCTGAGGTCATTTGAAGTAACTTTTTCCTTAGCGCAGATGTTCTATGAGGTTTTGTTTACGAGTTATTAACGAAAAACACTGACAAATGAGAGGCAGGCTCGGATGACGCGAGGCGACCGAGCCAATGAGCCCAACTGGGCTCCATCCGCTAGTTGGCTCGATCGCCTCGCGTCATTCGAGCCCGCCTCTCATTGGTCAGCGTTTTTCGTTAATAACTCGTGAATAAAGCCGTGGATCGCATTTGCGCTGAGGAAAAAGTTACTTCAAATGACCTCGGGAATCGTTCATTTCCCAATTGAGAGTGACTTTTGGGATACCCTGCATATTCATGCGATTCTACGAGAGGTCTCGCGGACTCGTTTTTACAGTTACCGATTACCAACAAATATAAAAACGAGGCTCAAGCCTTGAATAACCATGTCTCTTCTTCCCAAGTTATCCACTTTTGTTTAAAAATTGAAGAACAATTAGGGAGAATTTACTGTGTATTGACCTTAAAGAGATCGTAGGTTTTTGCGAAGGTTTGGCCGACGGAGTATTAAAGATTGAGAACTATTTAATAAAATATTTATCTGAAATAGCCATAAAATTATCCTTTTATCTTGCTTCGTTTCTAATGATGTTCTAGTAACTCTTTTCCAGGCTTGAAAAACTCTGGCTATAAAGAAAGCGACGTGTAAATGCGCAAACCATGTGAAAATGTGTTTCAGAACGACAAGTGTTTGCAAATACTCGGTGACTCCATTCGGAAGCAGTAGCTAGCTACCATTTTGTATTGGCGACACTGAAAGGGACTCGTTCGTATTTTTTTTTTTAGCCAGGCGAATGAAATGAACGTTATTCGGACAGGAATGCAATTAAATAAATAGGTGCCGATACTCGATTCTCTAGAATTATTTTAAAATATTTATCAAACATTCGGTGGAAATCATTCGACCGATAATTCACACAATCAGCAAGGATTTTTGCCAACATAATAATCGATACCCTACGTATACAATTTATTAATACGTAAATTAGCAATTCTTGTTGTGTCCATTTCACAGCACATTACTATTTATTGTAAATAGCCTATAGATTTATTATTTTGAACAGATTAAACAAAGATTTACCATTTAAAATAAACAGAATAAAGATTTACCATTTCGAATGAACGGAGGGAAGATTTACAATTTCGAATAAACGGAACAAAAATTTACCGTGTAGAATGAATAGGAAAGTACTAGTTTCCCCAATAAATAAATCGTTCCAAAGATCCACCAAATAATTGAACAGACACGAGTTTGCAAACTACAGTTCGCTGCGTGTAAAAAGTGAAACGTTTCGTTCGGTTGATTAATTTCTCAACGCTATCACTTCACTTGATTGGAACTAGTGGTCTCCGGAAGTAGCCAATCGATCACGGGTGCGAACGAATGATTTTTATTTGCAAATCGTTGCACGTACAGCGGTTCCGTTGCCATTTTAACGGCTGCACTCCTCATAAATTAAAAGCGTTTCAAGCTTTTCCACCGGCACGTCGCCGCTGAGAAACTCATGACACTATACGTTATTCTGGAACTGAAAAACTCGCAGCCCATTCTAAAGATGGCACGAGGTTGTTACCATCCCCAACGCCACTTCTGACTAACAGAACGAGCTCGTGTGAAAGCAGCTTGCTAATGATTTACGGATTTGCAATTTTAATCTCGGCCCACTGTTTCTGTAATAAATCCATTTACACGTTGCGATAGTATTCCAAGTTAAAACAAATTAACGAGACGATTTACTATAATATTGTCTGTACTGTAAGGAAGTTCACGAGTTCTTAAATGTTGTCAAATATTCGTGTGTGTGGTTAGTGTGCAATTGTTCAAATAATGTAATATATTTTTCTTTGAATACTTCTAGTTTGTATTATAAATATGATGTTTCGCGAATCAATGTATAGAAATTGGAGTCACATCATTTACTCGCGATATTAGGTTCAAAATAATACAGGAATATTATCCAACAAAAGTTGCCTTTTGGAAAATCGTGTATGCTATAAATGTCTACTTGCATGCATTTCTTGAAGGTGTGTTTCCACACCTAGAATTATTAATGAAAATCTTCTATGTATAAAACATATGTACTATACGTATATAATAAGAGACTTTTTAGGAAGAGCTAATTGATGACATTATGTATCTCACTAATTACAAAAAGAAAACAATCATGGGCAAGTTGAGGTATTATAAAAAAAAATTAATATCCAAATCAGTAATGGAGAATGTATATAAATAAAAATTGATGTACGAACGCTAAGAATTCGACAGAGCGAAAAGGCGCGGGAAAGTAAGAAAGCGTCACAATAGTTCGCAGAGTGCAGAAAGGAGGTTACAGGATAATAAAATGGCAAATGTAATTTAGATCTGTAAGAACCAGAACGATAACGGAAAAATAAAGAGAGGAAAGTGGTTGTATTCGTTGCGAGCTGAAGCAATAATGCTTGAGTAACTCGGCGCGACAATAAGAAAGTTGGGATGTCCATCGGACGCTTTCAACTTGCATTTCCAGAGCGGCAACGCTGATAGAGACTACACTGGTAACCACACTAGTAGAGCAGAGAATCACACAGCGAACGTAAATCTTGCGGTGGAAAACTAAAAGGCGGTTACAGCGGTCAGTCCCGGTTTAATTTTCGATTCGTTGGGCTCCGACATTGTCCACCTACGCGCTTAATCTGTGCACAAAGCAATTTATGTTATTGAAGTCTCTCTGTCGACTCTACCTGTAATCACTTTCACAGGAGATAACCTCCAAACCGCCGGCCAAACCATTCAATACAAATCGTATTTCCTCTTTAATTAATTACCTGCAAAACCCCGTGGGCCATCAATTACCGGATGCTCCGTCCCTATCCCTCGTTTTCGAGTCTGACCGACTCCGAGATATTTAAAGGCATCGTTTAAACAGCTCGGCCAGGATTTGAAAAATTGATAGCACGCTGTTTAAATTACGGGAACTACAGATTTCGCATTCCGCTTTACCTAACAGAACGAACCGTGCGCTTTTAATTGATTTCTCGAACGATTTGCTCGTCACGCAATTCGAAAGGTTCGCCTGAAAAAGGCTGCAACGAAGGTTTCAACGGAACGTCGTTCGTTTATTTACCTAGTATCTTTAATCCGCAGAATGCTGTATCACGGAACGGTTACTTTGCCTCGAATTCTCGATACCTGATCGCGGAAGATGCGCCGATGGACGCGACGTAGCAGAAACAAACAGTAATTTTTTCGTTTCGCGGAAAAGCAAAAGCGATCCCTTCTCCGATATATTGAATTTAGCATTAAGGGTGTTCTTGAATCGGGAATAATAAAGTTGGAGAAAATAATCGTTTCTTTGTTGCAATCGGAAAGAAAAGTAATATCGAGGATCAGTATTCATTCTTCTCCCCAATATATCGAATTTATCATTAGGACCGGGTTTCTCTCTTTTTTTTTTTTAAATAAAAGCGAAAACAATTACTTCTCTCTTCCGGGATAAATCAATATTCATTCTTTCCCCGATATTTGGAATTTCGGCTGGGCAGCCGTCCGATTTCACGAAATTAAAAAGGACAATAACTTCTTCGTTTCGTTTCGAAAAAGGAATAATATCGCGGATCGGTATTCATTCTTTTCCCGATATATCGAGTAAACCATTAGGGACTCCTTATTTTAATCAGATCAACGCGGAATTGGCGAAAATAGCTCCCCGTTTCGGCGGATAAATCAATATTCATTCTTTCACGAATATTTCGAGTTCCGCATTAAAGAGCCGTCCCATTTCAGGAGAATAATTACTGTCTAGGCAGCATACGCAGACAGCCTTTGAATCCGGATGCCGTGCATTCAGCGTATACATACGAAGGCTGCCAGGAGCTTGTATTCGGTATCAACCTGCAAATAATGTTAGAACTTGAAAGGTCTTTGATTTACAAAGAGTCGGACGGCAACGTTCCCCCGCGTTCTCGGAGTTTTACTTTGTATTTGTATTTGAGCCCGGCTTCTAAATGGGATCGTTGGTTTATTCGCAAGTTTATTCACACGTGGCTGAGTACGGACCGACCGACAATGAGTAATTCGAAAAAAACAGACTGTACAGAGGAGAACGCGGGAGGAAGTGGGAATACATCAAAGAAAACGTTCGCACGCGAACGAAACGATTCGGCTGATTAAATTTACAAGTGAATTCGAATTCCCATCGCGCACTCAGAATGATCCCGCACTTTTTTGCCGGCAGTCTGCGGCTGCCGACGAAATGGGAATCATTGAACGTTATCGATATCTCGCCGTGGTAATCGCTGGCATAAACGCTAGCCTCGCTAATCGCGTAATTCCGATCTAATTTCGCGGGAAACACTCCCTGCGATGTCATCGTCTCTCGTCGACTCCTCGTTGACTAACGCATTATTTTAAGCTACATTAAATACTATTTATAAAATTCATTTGTAAGATCGCGTGGAATATTTTAACAAATTATAGCGTTTTCGCGAAAGGAAAGCTTCCTCCGCGAAAGTTTGTTTCTTTTCAAATAATTTTCGTAACAGAGAAAGCGCGGCGGCAATATTATTAATTTGTTCCGACAAGTTTAGTCTCTTGGAATAAGTAAAGTCGATGAAAGAAAGAAAGATTCGTTTCCATTCCGTGTTCCGCGGATCTCTTTACAGGAGAGCGAATCAAATAAATAATAGGCAAACCCGTGTTAAAAGGAACTTCAGATCCGGGCAGGTCGGCAAAGTAATCCCCCCGAAGATAAAACGAACGAAAGATGGATGATCATTTCGAGTCACATTTTTATTTCTACTTTTTCAGGAGGAGTTCCTAAGTATCTGTCTTCCATTTGAACGGGAACTTGGTAAATCCATAACAGGAAAGTAGATACACTTCGAAATGTTCTCAGCTTATGTCGAACGGTTTTGCGAACTTTTTCTGGTCGTTGCTCTCCACGGTTTTTTATTTACTTTAATGAACACCGAGGAACTCCTAACTTGTTCAGACCACCCCCGCCTTCAGATTTCGATCTACGCGGCGTTTCCAGTTTTCCGCTCTGCGACAACTGTTTTTATCATTCTCGACCGTGGACGAAGTTTTCCGCTCTCCAAAATCAAGATTCTGTAAAATTTTCATGAGATTTTGTGCAACAGTTTAAAACTGATTCGGCAAATGTCTAGAAAGAATTCTAGTACCGTGTGAAATTTTTTGATAATTTTAGTGTTAACATCTTATCGACGGGATTGTAACCCTAATTTATTGTATATGTAACCCCAATTTGACGCAAAATGGCGTCATCCGTAAGAGGAAATAGTATTCCATCTGACGTTAGGCTTGTAGAAAAATGGCTTGTAGAAAAATGTATCGAACGTGGCGCGATACTCGAAGTAATGCTCTCGACACAGACAATCGCAGCTATTAAATTTTCGTAGATAATTATTTCGAATACGTGTTGCAGTAAATGCGTTAATTCGGTGAATGTATACGCTTAGTCAATGTATGCACATACTAATTCGATAAGCAAATGTATTCGCAAGCAATGAAATTTAAACGATCGCTAGTAGATGCATACATTTTCATGCGTGATTTAAACAAACACTACAACCAAACCAAACCGCATTGCCCAAATCTACACTTTTATCAGCAGACCTAGACCCCGTACATCTGTTCAATCGTCTCATAATTATGCCATTATTATCAGACCGTGGATTTTTAAAATTGAAATCAACAAATTGTGTTCATCGACTTAAAGCCTTGTATAGAAATCACATGAAAATATTATTAATTGTCCGCAACGTGTATATTTATTATATTTGCCCGGGAAGTTTAACCCATTTCGTTGATAAATATTTTATATCTTTACTGCATGCTTGTTTGAATGAATAGCCGGATATGAGAGGGTATGCAAATATTGCAAAACTGAAATAATATCACAACCATCGATAAAATTTTCAATAAAACCAATTCGACGATTCCTAGCAATTT
The DNA here is from genome assembly GCA_028455555.1 of Augochlorella aurata. Lineage (NCBI taxonomy): Eukaryota > Metazoa > Arthropoda > Insecta > Hymenoptera > Halictidae > Augochlorella > Augochlorella aurata. The sequence continues at coordinate 11,572,250 of CM052160.1, read as the reverse complement.
CTTCGTGCAAAATAAGAATCTGCATAAACGGTAACTACATACTCACATGAAATATCGCTTACTCCATTTTGCTATAACAACCGTAGCCTAACCGCGAACTCGTCTCGCGAAAATTGTCACAAATGAAACTGTCCTCCGCGAATCCCAAGGAACCATATAGAAAGTAGTTACACTTAAGATTACAGACATTTATAAATGATTTATTCCCCACGATCTGAAACGATTCGAACGAAAAATCTCGCACTCTCTAAATTCCGTTGCAGAGCCCGTACTAATTTTCACGGCATTTTCAGTGTTCACGCGGAACTCGTCACCCACATGCGAAAGTCGTCGGAATAGTCGCGAGCTTTTCGAAATCCAGTGGACCGCGCGCCCGCTCCATTTCCTCTCGAAATAATGCTATCGGTCTAAATCGAAAAATAAAGCGGGAATACTTTATTCCGTGTGCGCGGCGTAACATTCGGAATGCAGGATACATTTTTCTTTCCGCAGGCAAGGTAGTTTCCTGCGGAGGAATATGGCGCGAGCAACAGTCGGGCGCGAATAAAAGACAAAGAGATGATTTATGCGTGTCCCCTCTCCCCGTTGCCCCTATCTCGTTCGCTCCGTCTCTCTCGCCTTCTGCCATACGAATCAGAATGTTGGTATTACTTGGTGTTACCGTATGGAACGGGGGAGAGAGCCTGTATTTCATGGTGACGTCATCGGCATGCCAACAATGCAGGTGAAACGACAGGCTCTCGCGCGCTGTTTCCCCGCATACACGCGTTCTACTCGTTAAGTAAGTTTGAAAGCCGGTCGGTGATAAATTTTCATTGCATGTCCATCGTACCTCATATATTCCTTAACACTCTATTGACTTCGTATAAACGCGGGTCGGAAGCGCACCTTTTTTTCCCGCCGTTTTTTTTTTTCGTTTTGTTTACTTTTTCTTTCGCGCCTGGTGCCAGCCGCGTCGCGCCTGAGCCGTGTGCAGAAACGCTATTGACAACGGAATGATACATCGAACATGATGTTCAAGTTTTAGACACGCAGCCACCGCCACAGCCAATGTCGGATAGGGGCGTCGACTTGGATCCAATTGAAAACGCTGTTCGACGCGAAATTTACGGATCCGCGAGGACGTAACGCCGCCAGCGTGCTGCGGAAAAAATTCGGTTGAGTGTACTTTTATAGTGTTTGAGACTGAATGGGGCGAGCGGGAGTTATGGGGTGGCTAGTATACTTGTAGAGGAAAGATGAATATTAATTCGGAGAGGATATACTCGGTAATACCGCACACATTGATGGATTACAAATCGGATGCATTTTTAGGAATTGTTCGCGTGCAGTTGAATTCGTATGCAGTTTTATTAGACTTCGCAACGTCGACAGTGAAAATAAGTTACACAGAACAATCTACTTGGCCTATGAATCGGATGATCGCGCATTTTTAGACAGGATTTCGAAAGCACTGGAATTAAGTATTATTGTTTAATTCAGTTATTTGTGCGTTGAGAACGTAATAAAACATTGTATGCAGTTCTACTTCCATAAACAAGTTTAAGACTTGGTTCTTACAATTGTCAAGCATAAATTCGTTCGAATAATTCGGGCGAATGCGACCGAATTTAAAATATTTTTCTCAGCAATAGATAGAATAATGATTTCTAATTAACATTGTATGAATGTTTCGCAATATTTACTTAATAGGAGAAACATTATTCATGAAAATGAATCGCATTTGATTACATCGCAAAAACCTTCGGAATTTATAACGTTCCGTTAGAAAAATATTCATCGTTCTACTGCGTGCATTTTAATCTGCGACTCCTACCTTCCTTGCCATTCCCGCGTAGTATAGTTTCCCCGTCTTCTCTTCTCCAGGTGATGTTTGGCGTGGGTGTGCCGTCAGCAGCGCAGCGCAACGTGACGTTGCTTCCCTCGTTGGTAATCATGTCCGTGCTCGTGGAATAATCTAAGATGTTTGGCGGAACTGGAAACAATAAAGTCGCAAATTATTGATCAACGGATAATAAGTTAACGACGGGTTCCGCCGATGCATAGAATGCGTTTTATCACAGTGGCACAATGAGACGGAAACAAAGGGAATTGAAATAATAATAAATTCCATTATGCTACGATTTCTATTGTTTCTGTATCAGTTCAATTGTGGTACGGTTTCTTAGTATAATCAGGGTTATGTCACAGGTTATTTTAATTCGATGTTTGTTTATTGAATCTTTCTTAGAACAAAACTTTCATTCTATATATATATTATAATAATAATTTAATATAAGAATAACATAATTTTGAACTGTAAAATTCTGATACGGTCTTCCCAGTGTCTGTCATATAATATACAGTTAAATATCGTCGCAATTTTATCTACTATTTAGTTAGGAAAATTAAATTAGACACCAATGCGATCGATAAAATAACTTATTAAAGAAACTTCCATATTATTTGGACCTCGAGAAAATATCATGCTCGACTATTTTCGAGGCCATCGTTCACTTTCAGGGGCTGAATTCCTCATAGCTTGCGAAATATTTTTGGTCGTTTGTCTCGGAAACTATTAATGGTAGAGAAAAAGTGTGCACGTCCTACAACCGTGGATTTTGACGTAGAATTCACTCGTGCAGACAGATTTGGAAAAAAAATTCATTTGCCTGGCAGATACGTTACATCGAGCCTCGATTTTGAGGATTCTTTTTGCCCCCTGAATATGAATGACGACAGCTATTAAAAATACAAAATGAATCCGCCGAGGACAAATTTCGCCATGTTGACGCTGGAATTACGGTTTTAGTTTCCAAAGTTGCAAATGAATAATTAGGATTTACAATATTCTTGTCAGACTTTTCACTTTCGTAGAATGTTCTACAAAAATCAGGATTAGAGAAGAATTTATTTTATCGACAAGGAAGTAAAAAGCAGCATCATCAATATTTATCGGTGGACAAATATGTTTTACAAATTCGGACCTATCATAAATGCATGCAACGTCCAATGCAAATGCACGATTATGCATAAAAGGGAGAAATGAGTGGCGGCAATTTAAAACGGCAGCAAAACCAAATATACCGAAGAATATCGATGCACCATTTTCAACTTGTAAATCTGTTTCAAAGGAATGTCTATCTGTCTCTTGCAATCGTTGCAAAAACTTGCTGCATAAATATCTGCGGTCTGCACAGCTTTGTAAACATATTTGTCCATTTCAGCGAATAATCATACATCGTCGTTAGCCGATAATGTAAATTTGTTTTCAAAGAAAATTCAGCGAACCAACCTACGACTTCCAAATAGCCGGTTTGGCTCTTCATCGGGTCGGTGTTCAGCTGGCACATGTATGCGCCCCTATCCGACTTCTTGACGTCTCGTATGTGCAGGTGCCACGTTTTATGCTCGGTGTGCGTGACTAGGATCCTGTGATTCTTCGTAATCACGTGATTGGCTATCGTTAAAATTGTTTGTGTGTCCACGCGTAGCCATGCTACCTGCAACAACGCGAAACAAGAGAACCGTGTTACAATCCACTTTTATCGCTCCATTTCGCAATCTCTTCATCTACGGCACGAGAAAATTAGCGGTTTCGCTGCTGATTCGATTTGAGCGGCGGTCGATCGATTAATCAACGCACATTTTCCATCCGCTAACATTTTTTCGTAATGTCTACGACATGTCGCATGCTCGAATAACTTCGTCCTGTAAATTCAATTTATACTCAGAGAAACACTGCTGTAGCTCAGGTACATTAATTATTGATGCAAATAAACATTTTCGAAAGTTAACTTTTAGAGAATGAGGTGCGAAGAAAATCGATGTTCCTTTTCAAAAGTGGCAAGACTTATTAGAGTGACAAGACTTATTAGAGTGGCAAGACTTATTAGAGTGACAAAACTGAATTTATCTTCGTAATTTTAATGAGTGTAAAATTAAAAACGTAAGCCACGTGAATTCGTGCGAATGTCTCGTAGTCGATCGACGAGTGTGCCGACCTGGATATTTTTTTCTAGTGTCTCTAGGTGGAAGAAACGCAAAATGAATTCCGATCAGCGGAAACTCATCGGCACGTCATCGCGGCTAGGTGCACGAGAAGAGGAACAGCGATATGTCTGGTGAGCCCAGCTGTACACAGGGATGCTCAGAACAGTCATATGGCATCTCAAAGCGTGTACATCGCTGTCATTCAAGCCATACCGTGGAAAGGAAGTTATTGTTGAGCATGGCACATTGTAAATGTCTCATTGTCCCATTGTATCGTAAGAGCAGAATAGACATCGGACAACTCCGTTTCCCTGGGACGTTACAACTTCTGACGTGCAACGGAATCTTGTTACTGTCTACACAAATTAGTTGCCTAACGGGTGGCCCACGATATTGCATCCGGACTAAAAACATTTTTCCTTTCAGCTTTTACGAACGTCGGAACAGAACATTTGATAATCCATATTCGTAAAATTAGCATGGTGAAAATATGCGAAATAAAAGTCGTCTGCTTGAATTGCAAAATAGAGATGCTACGTAGGATTTTATTTCGTTTTTTAACAATTTTAATGAAAGTAATAAAGTAGTATTTTTGAATATTTTATAAATAGTTACTGCTTTAGACGTGATTTTTTCAATTTTGACATAAATGTGCGAGAGTGATTACGAGAGTCATTGGAGTTAATAATTACTGTTCAATTTAATTATAATTCTCACTGTTATCGTATGTACATATTCATTTAGCATTAGAAATTATTAGTTATTATGATAAATCATAATAATGATATGATAAATCATTACGCCATGATAAATGCGTTAATATGGTAATAAATAAATATGTTTCAAGACAATCCTAAAATTACTCCAAAGCTACCCTAAAATTACCTTAAAACTGCTCCAAAATCTCGAAGAGGGAGGGACTCATACATAAGTGGGAGGAGCCAACTCCTGAGGGGGCGAGGCCAACCCCCAAAGGGTGGGGCCAAGGCCCAAAATGCCGTGGCCTATCCTCAAGGGTGCGGGGCTAATACAGAAGGGAGAAGGGTGAAACCAGGTGGGATGGGGTCAACCGAGACGGCATTTAGGGCATATTTATAGCAAATTTAGGGCAGTTTTTCTACAGACTTGGGACAGTTTCAAGACAGTTTTACGCCAGATTTTGGGCAGTTTTGGATCGGATTTAGGGTAGTTTTAATACCGTTAGCAACTGTTAGCGTTATAACCAAACTGCGTTTATGCAATTATCAATATTCGTGGACGAATTGTATGAATGTGGAGTTGAATGTATTTTTATTTTAGTCGAAAATTTACGAACTATATACTATAGTAATTATATAATACGAATAAACAGATTGCAAAATATAAACTGTAGAAAGTTGTCAAATAAAAGATTGAGAATTTAATCTAGCCTAATCCGAGTAATTGAAACTCAAACTTCGATTCTGTAAAGATTGCGGCCGACATGACAGTCACATAAAAATCCTCTTTACAAATATTTGCTGACGAGCATGTCGTAAGGTTCGCATACAAATAGCAGCTAGAACATGATCGTTATCTATAGGGAAATAATGATATATATAGGAAATGCTAACACAGTGACACAGTTAGAGAACGGAAAAAGAAAAAGATGAAGTCTTGCTATGCACGTAGAACGATCGATGTTTCAAAGTACCTTTATAAATGTTACGTGACGCTTTTGTCTCTTAAATGTAAAGACATTGTTTTACAGATCAACGAGTCGAAGTCTCTGATCATTTTGTGGTAAATAATATTGTCCGATTCTTTTCCTTCCTTTTTATTCGACTAATTCTCTTTATCACGAAGAAGTGCGTTTGGTGTTTTCTTTCATTATAATTGAATATTGTATTTTCAATACTGAGAACGAACTTCTCATTGAACTTGTTTAAACACTTTATTACTTTGAGATTTGAAACCGGTAAAATGGCACTTCATTGTAACGAACGTGCACCTTTCAAAGAATTTTTTAAAACCCTTTACTCTGCTGAGCTTTAACAGATGAAAAATGCACAGTTTACTAGCCAGTTGATAGGAATTGCGATCGGAAAAAGATTTTTCCTCTGTGCCAGCGGTCCCACTCTATCCTGAACGAGATAAACATCTCAATAGACCTCTATAAACATTTTCCTGTACTGAGCTTTAAAAGGCGAAGAGTTACGTGTGCGCGATTTAAAATAAAACTATTTATTATTCGGACTTCGAAACAGTATTACATCTTGCTTGTAAACAGCTCCGCCGTCGTTTTCACAAACCTCTGCACACGTCCCTTAAATAACTAATACATCTTCGATTTTTATAAAAAAAGAATTCACAATGTTAAAATTAACATTACCATTTTTACAGGTTATTTTACCAAGCACGTAATGAGAGAAAAATTTCTTTCCGGACATAGAGACCTTCACGACAGAAATAAACTGAAAGTAGTATTCATTTTCATTTCCTTGGTCTTCGCGAATGTTCGCGTGCCGTGCATAAAAATGTTTACTTTATTTTGAGAATAGAGTTTATTTTAAATAAAGTTTCTGGCCCAACAATTCCGAATCGCTGCGCTGCCAACAAAACAAACGAGTCTCGCGAATTCGCAGAGATATCTGTTCCATCCAGAAACGAATGTATAACATCGCGGTTTTAAAACGATTATACTTCTCGGACACGCCGCGAGCCAATAAGGAATTTTGTCGGTGACTTCCGCAGCGGTAAAAAGTTCGGGAAGACTTTTCGGTCGACCCAGTAAATTCGGCAAATTACAAAATCGATCGCTAAACGGAATATAAAACGTTTCGCCAGTACGTTTCGAAAATAGGTTGTGCTTAGCCCGGGCCGTGCTGTTCCTAAAACGGGAGACCGTTCGGACGGACGGTGTCCGGACTTTTATTATGGCAGGCTCGTATCTTACGCGGATTATGATAGCTACGTGGAATGCAGTTCGCGTTGCGAACGTGCGGAAATGCGCTAAGAATGCCTCTGAGCTACGATTATTTAACTATTTACAGCGGGCTCGCACTCTTCGCTCTATTCGCTCTATTCGCCTTCCGTTTAGCCGTGCGTTTCCTTCGCGAGAACATGCACCACCGCTGAAAACAAACGAGCGAAATAAAAATTGATAATTAAGGCGCTGCGCCCGGTCAACAGCCTGAAAAAGGTTAGGGACTTCAGGAAATTTTTCTGGGGAAATAAATGTACTTTTCTTTTAACCCCTTGCTGTACCATTTCCTTCCCATGAATGTAATTAAACCACAATTGGGCTATTACTGTCCGAATTCTGTCGAATAAATATTTATCGACGATAATTATCCGATCGAATTGTTTTCGAATATTTTATTCGAACGCTCTATATTTTTATTGAATTTCATTCTTGATATTTTTATTCAAATCGATTATCTCCCATATGAATTCCTGCGCGAATAAAATTCGGGTAAATTCGGTTCGAGCAGCAGCGTCACTTTTTGAAGTTGTTTCGTACAAAGTTTCCATACGGGTGGAAACGATTTTTGGAAGATTGAAATAAAAAATTCATGGATGTTCAATATTAGTTCGCGTAATATGAAATCGCGAATTTATCGTCCAAGTTATGCTATATTTAAAGTTGGAAACTCGTTAGCGAAAATGCATACAAGCCTATATTGTACATTTTGATTGATATCTGTTTGCATTAAAACAGCCAATTCCGCCGTCTGTTTAGATCTGAAAGATCTCATCTGTTATATTATACGACCTAACGTATGCTTTTATTTATGGCAGACGAATAATGAATTTTTGAATAAATTGCTCGATAAATTGATCCGATTCGAACCCGTTGTCCGCGAATTAGAAGAGCGACTCGAATTTAAAAAGATCCTACGTACACCAGACAAGATGATACGGTAACGGAGTCTTCGGGAATTTTTCTTTCGCATGGGCGTGGCTTTGGAACGTTCGAAGCACTATCTAGAGGTCTTCTCGAATTAGTGGCTCGCAATGCGAGACGTAGACAAGAATGCAATTCGGTAAATGTTCCGATAATCCTTTTTTCGCAGAAGTATCTCGCAACAGAAGAATAGTGTAATCCAATATCCGATGTAACCGTCCTAATAGGCGATTCTCGAAGTTCTTCGAGTAATTGGGTTATTTTACTACTGGCAATCTTCGATGGATCTCTCAGGGCTCTGTCTCGAAGAGACAATTTATTCGAAGAGCAATTACTATCCGGCAGCGATCATAGACAACGACGCAACGACCTTTAACCCTTTGCAGACGAGTGGTGATTCCGAGGCACCAATGAAATTGTTCTCTATTTCCAAAATAATGTTTATACCAACAAAGTTTAGATTTAAAAAATAGTTAAAAATGAAACGGTTGGTATGAGTCACAAGAATCAATTTCATATGCAATACTATAAACCAGAGAAGTTATTTTAGATTTACAGGCTTGGAATAAAAATACTAATAACAAATATTACGACAAATTTTGAAAGTTATTTTGCACTTTCTTTCATATTTTTTTGCGATTAATCACGCAATGCCCCTTGTTCCTATCTTCCAGGAACACCCGGTATTGTCCAAGTTGTAGCAATTTTGTTGCTGCAAGATCTTCAAAGACGCCTAAGTAGCGAGCCTTTCTCCGAGAGTCGAGGAGTTCAAACTTTGCTGGAACTTAATTGCTACACCTTTCATTCTGTAATTACACGGTCGCCCACTTCGCGTGCTTCATAGTCAAAAATTTTCCGGAGATTACCGGGATACCTATCATGTGATTTCTGCTTTGTTTGCTTTCGTGAGCCGAGACAAAGGGGCTTAATACCTTAAGCTTCGGCTTCCATTCCCGTGCTCATGAGCGATTACCCACCCGCAAGCTTTTCAGAAAAAAAGAGTTGCAATTCTGTTCCAGCGAGTGATAAGCAGACTGCGATTATAACGTACACGATGTCGCGGTAGTCTTGATAAAGTGTGACAAAGTTTTCCTAAATGTCAATTGCAACGATTCGCTATAAAAAGATTTATTAACGGGTAAAAATGCGTAACGAGAATATGCATTAATCTTCTGACATAAAACCACGCAGATAGTTAATTAATTAAATGAGAATGGGATACTGTTTCATCGCGGTTGCATTAATAACTATAGCAAACGCAAATTATTGGAACAGAGTTTGCTACTCGCTTCTAAACATCCTTTAAATCTTCTGTAATTTTAGCTAATGCTACTGCACAATCGTATTAACGTTACGGACCGTTCCGCATCTCCCGATTGTATAAATGCATTTACTTGCAGTGTCGTTCATAATAAACTGCAACGGCTTTCAAATTTAAGAGTCGGAGTCTCGCATATTTTTTAAACGACATTTACGAGCAGGTCTGACCCTTTGCCAGAGCTGCTGTTCCTGTGGAATAATTTAAAAAATATCTTCCAACTTTTTTCTCTATTATTTCCGTTGTCTTTTATTCTTTACACTTATGTACGATTATAATAACTCGCGTATCTTCCATTCCCGCAGCATTCACTATCTAATTCATCGACGAAAATTCGATACAAAAATGCAGCCGAATTTGTCAAAAAATTCTTGCAGGGAAGAATAAATAAAATGAAGTGGTGCCAATTAAGAAATACCAATGAACAAAGAAACGGAAAATGTTGAAAGGGAGTGTCGACGTTTGCACACGTTTCACGCGGCCATCGTTGTTAATAACGACATAATCAAGCTCGCGCTTTCATCGAGGGAACGATAAGAATGCTAACGCACAATAGAATAAATGCATTCGGTTTCCGACGTTGATTCGGTCATGTAAAAAGGGTTGTTTCGCGGACGGAAGAAAGGAAGCGCACGTGAACCTGTTGATACCGTGCATTTTTCTTCCCGACTTTTCATTTTCAAGACTCACACTTCTGTATGGAACGGAGGCACAATGCGCGCGGATGCGTTTCTGTAAGTAAGAATGAATTGCTATGACGTAAAAGCGCATCGCTGCACCATGGCGAGCAATGAGAGGAAAAAATTACCGGCGGATAAAGGTGGAACGGTTTTGCCTCGTAATGTGAAAAGAGAAAGAATCGTGCTTTGTCATGTCGCCGATTAATAAGCGGGGCTGAAGTTTCTTTCCCTTCCCGATGCGCCCTCGCTATTAATATTTTCAATTCCGCAACAGCGACAACCATGAATATTGTGTCGCGTGTCATTAAACTGTCGCGACATAACCGAAGGCGAAATCATTCTGTGTGCACAGCCTCCATTCGTTACTGCGACGTGTTGGAGGCGTGACGCGTGTACACGTTTGCAGACGCCCGGTAAATTCGAGTGAACAACAATATTTTAATTCTAGATAAATTCAGTGTTATAAAAATATTTCAATCTTGCGTACTGTTCTATAGAATTCTTTGGATATCCGATGAATAAATAGAGACACGATTATACAGAATATTCTGTTCATTCTTTCAAAGTTATTTTAAAGAGTGCGAGTAATAAATACTAGGTAAAAATTACAACGAAATTATTTAACTTTATTTGCCGAAAAAATTACCAATCAAATTTTTAATATCTATAATTTTAAGATAGTCCAACGTCATTTGATAACATTAGCTATGCCATAGCGAAAATGAAATTGGTACGAACGTGAACAATTGTTAGAGAATGCCTCGTCAACAGATACAATATTGTGTGGAATTTTATTTTCTATCACCTCAGCTCTTCGTATCGAATAATTTTTAATCAATAAAATAACCCCGTTAATGTTGTCCAGCAACGACCATAAGAAACGCGACGAAAATTGACAACAATGTTAAATCCGGAGAGAAGATTGTATTCATGCTGTGACCTGGAAAATTGGCCGTCACCCAAATAATAATACGATCTAAGACCAGTTCAGTTGGCCTGCGAACGTTAACTGGTACGCGTCGGACCTCGTTCGGTTTCGATAGCGCTCTCGTGAAACGGTTCTGATTTTTCGCCGGAGATCACAATTCTCCAAAGAAGACCATCGAATTCTTCTAGCGCACTGAGTGGTTGCACAGAAACCGTTTTCATCGACGAAGCTTAGAAACCTTCGAAATTTAGGTACAGTGTAAAGTATGTCCTGCAACTGTAGAATTATACTAATTTCCGCCCGTAAAACTCAGCCTCTCAGCAAAATGATCGCTATTTTTCCCGAAAAGATTTCTAGAATGTAAGCAACCGAATCTTCCTACCCAAATAATTGACACTACGAGGTAATACATAATTACAATTAACTATAATTAAATCCAACAAATCCCAGAATCTCTGTTAATTGAAGCAAGCAATTTCTAATTTGCATGGAACAATAATCGCAGGAGATTTTCCCTAAAATATATCCGGGACTGTTCTGTCGCACGAAATAATTCCGTCGCATTCCCGCCGGAAATCAACAATAATCGCAGCAGTCGAAATCGCGCGCACCTTGCAATTCTCGCGCAGGCGTCTCGATTTATTAAGACGTCAGTCAGCCATAAGTAAAAAGGCAAATCCGAGCGGCGCGAGCAACGGCGAGCAGGAAGCGATGCGTTCGAAGGGAAGACGAAGAAACCGAATTTGTTCGAGCCAGACCGCGACGAGGGAAGTGGCGCAAATAACTCTGGCAAATAATATTGATACAAAAGAAGAACGCGAGGAAACCGTCGACCTCAAAATCGAACTTTCAAGAACAAATTTTCATTACTTCCAGAAGATTCGCGTTTGCCTGGCAGATCTCCAGGAAAATAATACCGTAACATTTCATTTCGAGGCGATCGACTCCTCTATTTTATTGTCATGGATATCGCAATAAACATCGAACCCTCCTGGATCAGGCGTAAACTTTCGATGCAACCGTGCACGGTAAATAAGGCTCGAGATATTCAATGGAGAATCGTTTTTCCATGATCCCCGCGAAAATAAATCGAATTTTCCAGTCCTCGTTAGCCCAGTGCTGACAATATGGAAAAGTAGATAGATATCTATTATGACTTTACATTATACTCGCATTATATTATGTTTGTATGCTAGTCAAATCATGTTGCTTCTACTTTTATTATATGCCTATTATAGTAGTAATAGTTTAATAACTAAATGATTCAAATGATCAAGTGACCAAAATGAAATGTTAAATGTAACGCAACAGCAACGCAATAAATAATAAATGACCGTTTTATTCAACGATCAAAAGTAATCGTAAATAAATACACTTCCTAGTATTAAACGATATCAATGTTGTCAGCATATTCTGCAGAGGTTCACTGTAATACCGTAATTGTGAACGATCTATGGAACTGTAAGGCCGATTACAACAGATGTACTTCAAAGGAAAATTCTGTATCCAAGCACCTCGATAAATCCTTCAATAACAGCTATTGTAATATGAATGCACGTACGCACAGTGTCACACAAAAATATTTGTACTGAATAACGGGATACTCTTCATTTAATTCTATTGGTTTTGCACACTCGGGTACAATGAAACTTAGTACAATGAATATTTCTGTGTGTTCTCGATCGTACAAAAATAAAATGAATAATACCCGTAAGTTATCAATAACAGGAATAACTTTTTAAAAATTCTTGCAAACATTAGGATTGGTTAAAATGATAAAAAAGTGTTCTTTAACTGTTTTATTTCATCCTAGAACAAATATTTAGCAATTTCATCGAAAACGATTTCTAACATTTTTCTTTTTATATTTTTCGTCGCTGCAACCGATCGCAATGTTTCGAAACACTTTCCCAGACATCACCTGATAAACCAGTCCCTTTAATATCTGAACAAAAATTTGGCGCGATTTTAAGGAAGTTATGCCGTTTGGGAATGCGTGTAAATATTTCGACATGCAAGTATGCCCAGCGGAGAGTCGCAATCGGAATTTATCATTTCGGATCTAATACCTGGCAGGGAAAGGAGTTTCGTGGGGGCATCGATCGAAAGTTTCATTAAAGAAGATCAATGATATATGTAGATTATTCCGTTTGTAGGGTGGCCGTCAAAAGGACTCCCTTATCTACGATACGCTATGATACTGGAAATATCGGAAAGTCGGTAGCGAAGCGTAACATCATCGGCGTCTTGAACGCGAGCCAGCGAGTACATTATGCTCGGCTCGGCCCAATGATTTACATCGGCCGGTTATTCGCCGGTAAGAAGCAAAATTTCCGCGAATAATTAAAAGTCGTTGCCAAGAGGGCTCGTCGATGACCGGGGCCGAATCGAGCAAGCGTTGTCCAAAATGTTTCGATTTTTTCGCAGCCGCGCCGCGATTTCACCGCGCGAAGATTACGATTTTATTTACAGCCGGTGCGACGCGCGAAAACAATCAGCAAAATGGACAAGCCGAGAGCAATTTTGTCCATTATCGTAGACATGCATACACATTACTTGTCGCGTTCGGCGCGCGGCGGCGCATTTCATTCTCGCGACGACATTATTTAATTTGCGAGACACGCCGTTTGACATCGAGTTTTTGGGAAATTGAGTTTCTTTTGTTTCGCGGCGAAATAACGACATCGGCCGTTCCGAAATAGTATTGCTTGATCCACGGGAAACGTTGCAGCCTTTTTTCCTATGTCGGTCGCTGAGTATCGATCGCGGTTCCACGGGAATTATTGCGAATCATTTGACGGTCAGCAAGAAACCCGCGCGTCCACGCCACACAATTATTAACGAGCGTGGTTCTCAGGACATTTTTGAGCCGTTTCCGAACGTCAACTGACTCTGCAAATTGATGTCGCAGCGAGATAAACAAATGATAATGAGTGAAGTCGAGCGAGCAAGCACCGCGGAGCAGAACTTTCCAAGGGGAAGACGACATCCTTTGTTACACGCGCGTTGTCATGACGTAAAATTGTTTGGCTGACGTTTACCTTGAACAGTGAATAATTTTCTTGCTCTACTTCGCCGCTGACAATTTCCTAAATTGTTATGCTGGGAACACTGTTGTGCTACGGTTCAAACACCGCGAAGATGTTACGAAATGTTTTTAACGTGAAACTACATTACCGAATAGGAAACACTGCCAATATATAAAAATTACAATTAGACCGTGGAACTAATTTCTATTTTATGATCTTAATAAATCGAATATAATGTTTATAATTTTAACAAATGTTCATTAAAGCTATTGGAAAATTTTATATAGAAAAAGCAGGGTATTGTCTTTGACAATGCAAATTTTTACGTAGCTTCGAATTTTTGACAATGGAAAATATCCATCCCTGATAAATTAATTATTGGACTTGCGAGATTGCTATTGTACGAAGCGCTTACCCATTGAAAAAGTGAAAAGACCTAGTACGATTTTGACGACTTTCCGCAGCGGCAAGTGTGGAAAGCCGACTCCAGAAAATAGTGGAAATGGCGTTTCAGCAGAGCCGACGGAAGAAGCGGCTGCAACACTTTAATATGGATATAGGTAGATGAAATGCGTTAATTACATCTGATTAATTCGACCCGATTATATCGAAACTAATGGACACCACGCTTACCGTTGATTGGATAATTGTTTTTCGTTGCTGTTACTCGAACTGCTAATTGGACTTTAATTCGACGACGGAATATAAAATCGGTTTATTACACGACATGAAAGCTTAAATTATGTGGATTCCACGTTAATTTACAGATCGTCGGAAAAAAGTAGCGAACGAACCGGGAAATCGATGGTGCTTAAAGCTGGAAAATATTTCTCGTTGACTCAACGATTCGGGAGATCTATGTAGTTATCTGTGTAATTACTGTCGTAACGCAATACTTTAATTACTGGGATGGACCCCGATCCAGTTTAAGCGCATACACTCGAAGCTATGACATTGGCCGGCATAGTATCCTCAACAACTAGCACCGCCACCAATCTACTAATGGCGCAATGATACGCGGTTATGTTTTCCTTCGGTAAAACGAAAACGAAAACGCGATACGGCGACCGGTAACGCGGCAATGCAGCTCCGAATACACCGGCTAAATCCTGGTCGCGAGACAGTGCACTATAGTACGCGAATTGATGCATCCGTACGATGATGATTTAACGGTTCCAGAGATCCAGCCACCGTTCGCTCCAACTATTCAGCTCGATAACGCATCAAATCTGGGCACGTGTAAACAAATTCATACCTACTCCCGCTAAAATATTGCTTTGTTCGAAAAGTAATTTCGTTTTTCGAAAAAAATATCGTTTTGCAAGTGGATTAAAAAAGCATTCCGTACGACTTCACAGCTACCAAAAAAAAAATATCAAAACGTTATGAAACAATAGATCATTGAATAATATTCATTCGAAAGATCAAAAAATCGTGTTTCATTTTATCGTGAAAGAACGAAATTTTTTTCCGAGCTATTCAATATGTTCTAGTAATTCCCAAAAATGTAAATTCTACGAACCTCGTAATTTCAGAATTCGTAAATTTCGAAAAGTAATTTCGTCGAACGATTTTTTAAAAATTTTACACAAAATTAGCGATGACAAATGTTTCTCTGAAATAACGTAGTGGCCTTTCTAAGAGCTTAATTTACTAATTTACCAATTCACTAATTTACCAATTCACCAATTCACCAATTTACCAATTTTTCAATTTACAAATCTATCAGTTTACGAATCTATTAATATACAAATAAACCAAACTGCCAATTTACCAATCTGCCATTCCATCAATTTATCAATTTATCAATCTACCAATCTACCGAACTGTCAATCTGCCAGTCTACCAATTTATCAATTCACCAATTTATCAATTTACCAATATACCAATTTACGAGTTTACCAATTTATCAATTTATCGATGTACCAATCTACCAATTTACGAGTTTACCAATTTATTAATTTATCAATGTGCCAATCTACCAATTTATCAATTTACCAATCTACCAATCTACGAAACTGTCAATCTACCAATCTACCAATCTACAAATCTATCAGCTTACTAATTTACTAATTTACTAATTTACTAAATAAATTAGAAAGTATTTACACGAATACGCGATCAGAACGAATTAATTGGAAGGTCCGCAGTATGTTTGTTTCGACGAAGCGAAGCTGATTATATTTAAAGAAGGGAATTAAGAATGGTGAGTTTTATTGTTCGTGGTTGCCGCTACGAAACGAGCAGTTTTCCGGGCAGAACACTATGAAATTGACTTCACAACAAGCACTTAAATACCGCAATGCGCAGTATTTCAGGGAAACGGAAATGCTTCGCGACTACGGTTGGATGACCGTGCAAACGGATGCTGTACGGTTCGAATGAACTCGACAAACGTACTTGGTTCCGTGATCGTAACAATAATGTTAATCTGTAATTTCTGGCCATGATACAAACCTAACTACTAATTCATGCCTGTGGTGCCCGTAACGCACAATGGCCATAAGGTAAGGGCGTTTGATGACAACAGACATTCCTCCTTTTGCGAAAGGATGCGAACATTATCATTGTGGGAACGTTCGTGCCAATTATTGGAAGGTAAATTACAATCGTCGGAAAGCAATTTCTGAACAACGGATTTGTATAGAAGACATTTGATTCTCCGGACTGGCGATAGATTAGAATGCAACTGCGTCGTCGAACATAAATCCAGGAAAGTCGATAAAATATCGCACTATATTATTAAATAAAATTTGTTAAGCCAACGACTCTGGCGTTTTACCACTGAACTGCAAATAAAATTGGATTTCATCGAGCCATATGTTTTACTGCGTTTCCAGAACACAGATTTATGGGTATAGATGCAAAAAAATCTGCAGCCTAGACATCAAGCAGAGAATTATTGTCTTTATAAAGAATTTTTAGTGTATTGCAAATACTATAAAAGCTTTATTGTGTCTCGTAGAGCGGAGAGTAGTTTAAGAGCATGAACGTTCGTAGTTTACTAGTCAGCAGATTGCGGATCTCTGCGCAGATTAAAATTTTCATGAGGACACTTTTTGCCCGAGATTTTTATCTTCCCGTGTTCGACAGATGTCTACACCACGCCCGCGTCGGTGTCTAAACTAGTTTAAAATAACGATTAAACCGGAGTTTCGTCGAAATTTACGTATCCATGGATTATTTCGCACGAATTGAGACAAGAGAAGGATCGATCGCCCGTTGCAAACGTTTTCCGACACTTTACAAATTTTGCGAGCATCGTAAATACGGGAGGATACGCACTCTAATAATTACACGTCGCGTTCACTCTGGATGTTCAGCATAAAATTCGCCGCGTTTCAATTTTGCACGAGCAGAAAGTATTGTAGGTACCAACAGCGTGTTAGAATATCGATTTTTGTTAATTGTACGTTACAGTCGCATTTAATACCTTTAATACTATGTGGATGTAAAAAGCAATGCCAATTTTTATCTGTACTAAAACCAGCTTATTTCTCGCGGATTCTGAATGCGGAATGAAAAAGTACAAATTAATTGGTGCACACCCGAAACTAGAATTACCAAAATTGGGCGCGCACTCGTACGAGGTGTTTCCCGTTTAAAAACGGAACCGCGGCGGTTCTAAATAAAAGGATAAATCATTCGTGAATCATTAATGAACTGTCACATCTTGGCGCGTTTCGTTCCAGCCATATTTCGTGGTCCAGAGTTCAGAAACCTCGGCCCGTCTGATTAACGGTATCGAAGTCGTCGATCTAACGACCTGCAGGAAATTCCACTGTCGCTCGGCCCAATACCCATTTCGGACACAGTAACAGCAATTGCAGCGCCGGATCGTAATCTAGTTCTTGACCACTTCCATCACCGTTATAATCAACATCTTGATCCCGAGGCGAGCGTGTCCTGTTAGGGCAACTAATACTTTCCTGTAGCGACGGCGCACACGCTTCCTCATCTAAATAGAAACCGTGTGGAACCTTCCAATCAAACATTCGTAAAACACGCAGATCGAACTGACAGCTACAAACCGTAATAACTGCAATTCATTTAGCTTTACACCGTTACATCGAACTTGGTGAAATTGAAGTAATATTCGGTTTTATTCCCTGTATCAATTGATTCTGCAGATTAAAAGTAATATAACGAACGGTGAAATTTTATTAAAGCCGATCTCTTTTCTTTCTCCTTTTAGGATCTTCGGTAGATATAATCATTTGTTCGCCAACTCGCTAATAAAAGTTCATATTGAAAATTGTTACGAGAATCTAAATCGTACGTTTCCCCTTTGTTCGATTAATATTCCGTTTTCATACGGATTCCAATTAATCTTGAGATGAAATTTCACGTTCGGACAAGTTGTTCGATTAGTTAACAATGCCGCAATTTCATCGTTGTTTAATGTTCGACGTGCAAAACCGGAATAATCTTAGTTTAATCTTGTTATCGATATGCCATTGGATCCGCGTCTTATGGACGGAAAATAATTTCGAGGCGGAAATATTAAGTATAATTTGGTAAATATTTGCCACGGAGTTTGCAGACTGAAGCGAGTTCGAAATTCATGAACTTCTGTTTCCCTCCAGCGAACGTTCAGCAAACGTCTACCGATCGTTTAATGAATATAGATTCAGCTGATTAATCCTCGTCTATATTCGCCATAGACACGTGAAATACGCGCGCTAGGTGTTAGAAACGTGGGTGACAACGCGTGTAATGAGCAAAGTGTGAACTCTCTTCCAACCCGAATCTGTTCTGCAAGCATGACTCTCGGCGCACTGCCAACATCCTAATTATTCTTACTCCGTTAAGCTCGTTTAATACATCGATTTCGCAATGCCTGTTATTCTATGATCTAGATGATTTACGTACGGTCACTTGCTCCCGGACATCGGCAAAAAAGAGTGCGCACCTTGGCTCGCACGATGTTTATGGGGGCGAGCGCGATTATTAACGAGCAATGAGCGCGACCCTTTTTAAATTGTCAGTAAATATTGCAGGGATTATTTGTGATTTTACAGTTCCGATTAAAGCTGAGAAGACAATTGATACGATAGATCCATTTTAATTTGTGAGAAAAGTCGATTATTCGCGATCTATAGCTCGGAGAGAATTGCCTCGATTTTAAAGGGTTAATTCAGATAGGTTTTGGAATGCGTTCTTGTGGGAATTTTCAAATATTTGATGGCAGAAATGAAAGCTGGAGAATCGTATTTTGTGACAAGTACATTTTAGTTGTTTAGATAGTTAGTTAAGACGGAGAGAATTGTTTCGATTTTTAGGAATTAATTCGAATTAATATCCAAACATGTACCCGTAGGAATTTTCAAATATTTTATGGCTCAAATTAAAGCTGAAAAATTGTAGTTTGTGACAGGTATATTTTGATTTGTGAGAAAATTCATGATCGTACCGAAAAAACGATAAATTGCGACCTATACCGTGGAGAGAATTGTCTCGATTTTAAGGGATTAATTAATAACATGTTCCCGTAGGAATATTTAAACCTTTGACGGTTCTAATTAAAGCTGGGGAATCATACTTTATGACGCGTTCAATTTTGATTTATAGGAATGTCCGAAAAATCGAAAAATCTCGATCGGGAACTGTGCGAGAAATGATTGGATTTCGGGATGATTATTCGAACATACATTCAAACATATTTGATTAAAATGAAAATGCGTGGAGGTGTGAGTAATTTAATTATTATACAGAAATCAATGCGCTGAAAATGAAACGAAGACATCCGAATCACGACGGAAAAACGCATTCTATTCCGGGGTACATTCGTTCATATGAGCATCAAGCATGGAACTACGGATGTATGTAGAATAAATTGAATATTTTTCCTTCAGCGCGTGAATCAGTGTTTGATGCAGTTATATAGGAATGAAATACTACGGGCGGACCGTATTGGATCGTAATGCGTGCCAACATCGAATTTTCAAAAGCAATTTCCCCGATGACGAACCGGCATACGAAGGAATACTTTTAATTTTTCGAATCGTAGAGTAACTCCTCTGTTTTGGTTATGCAATAATTCCCGACGCTTTCTGAACTTTCAAAACAGGTAGAGAGAAAACAGGCCGATACAAATTGGATTTCCAATCAAAATAAAATTGGTTCGTCAGCAGTTTTCCAAAAATTGAGCATCGTTTATTCAAAAGCCAGAAGTCGCTCAGGTATTTTGTCACAGCGATATAGTCATTCGTTAGAGATTTCAAGCTGTTTAAACAATATTTTCTTAGCAATACTTATATTAATAATATATTAAATTAATTATATTAATAATATGCATAATTTATATGCTGCTATTATATATCGGTAGGTGTAATTCTGTTCTACTTGGAGAAATGCATTGCCTCGTTTCGATTCTAAAGTTGTCGGACGGAGTTGTTTTTTGCGAAAGTTCCACTGACCGAATTTCGCTCGGCTGGATTTTTCGAGTGGAACGCCGCCGGTCTGCTTTTGTCGAAAGCTTCTTGAAGACAGAACGCATTGTCACCTCGATGAGTTATCGCAGTTACGTTTATTGGAAAATTTATATCTGCTCGAGCGGGTTTTGTTCGAAGACGGCAGCCCCATAAACGGCCGAGATGAAAGTTAACGAGCGGTCATAGGACACACGAACCTTTCACGCTCGTTATTCCCTCACTTGTGTACCCTGTAGCACCAAACATATAATTTTCTTTTGACTTTGATGAAACATAAATGTTGGTTTTCTGTTGCCCCGTATATTCGATACCCGAGTATGCGCGGAAAATATGGCTGCTTTTACCTTTGAATTATTGAACGCTTTTACGCATAACTATTCGGCCAGCTCTTAAATTTCACTTTGACACGGCTAAGAACATATTGTTTAAAGTCACCGGAAACATCGCGACGATACTTGCCAGACAATCGCTAAACAATATTTCGTTTTTCAATGCTTCGACGACGTTCGAAGCCAAAAATATTTCGCGGTGGACTAATTCTCAATGGAACGAATCTGCTTCGTTTTACGTTCAATTTCATTGTTTTATCAATTCGAGAACTATGGAAAACGATCGTTCCAATTAGACGTTTTTTTATCCGAGTCGGCTGCTTTCATTTGTTGTTTTTTTCCTTGACAGCTATTTTTACACCGTGAGCATAAAAACAGGTAGCTATAAAAAATACTCTTCAATATTTTTCCACTGTCCCACATACCTGCTAGCTCTCGGTGCGAGTGTGTAATATTCTCGTTTGGCATCACGCTTAGCACAGGAAAAATTAATTAAAGCAAATTAGAGTAAATATCAGGCACGCGAAATTTTAGTCCAAGAATTTGAGTTCTCGATCTATTTATAACTGTAATGTACATTACAAAGTTTTCCGAAATCTGAGAAAACATTTTTCCTGCAATCATTTTCCGCCTATTACACAGACATAAAGTACAGGTAACCCTCCTATAACACGGTAGATAGATTCCTAGGAAATGCCGTGTTGTGTGAGACCCAGAGCCAGTACAAAAAGGGGGGTTACGTTCCGAAAACTTATTAGAAACAAATATTTTTTTTTAATTCTACATAAACAATTTAATTTTTATTGAGAATATAAATGTATGTACAACACAAAACAAAGAAAAAAAACAAAAAATATTATTTCAATTTCACGCAACTCTAATTTAATAAAGACGAAAAAGTTATTCTTCAACGCACCGTGGCTCGACGCAGACTGCCGACCAGCAGCGCGAGACACTTTCGTTTCACTCACTGAGGTAGAAATGTAAACATCTCAGTGGCAACATTGTATCTTGAAGACGGCAAGCCTCGCCGCTGCTGTAGAAGTACAGTGCTGTTTTTGCAATTTTCTTATCGTGTTAGAGCGAAACCGTGTTATAGGATGCCGCGTTGTAGGAGGGTTCCCGCAATTTACGAATCGTGTTTTAGCGAAATCGTGTTATAAGATGCCGTGTTGTAGGAGGGCTTCCTGTAGAATAAAAATTGAAAAATAGAATGAAATTCAAGTACAATATTTGATAAAGTTTCTTGTCAAATAGGTACATTAAAGCAATCGTTTCACCTAATATTTTTCCTGCTTGATATGATTCTAAGAGGTTCTAAAGAACTCCTGATTTTCTAATTTTTGTCAACCGGTGAGTAAAGGTATACTTTTCGTTTCAAACGCCACTTTAATTTCCATTTACGAAGAACAATGGGTTTACGAAGCTCGAAATCGCGCCATTTGTTCCAGCCAGAATTTGATTCGATTATCGAGCAGGTCGGATTAGATAAGGAGACGCTATCGACAGTATTTTCTCCATGCTAGCGATAGTCCAGAGAACTTCGTATTCTCGTAGTCGGGAGCCACGGGTTCAAGCTCTGACACTAATCCTTGGTAAGATCAGAAGTAATGTCCCGCATTTAACACGTTACTGTAGGCGAAGCAGATAACTAGAGTGTAAAATGATGCGAATCCAGTTTGTATAAAGATAATACGGCCAGTGGATGTTCGGCAAATTTAAACAGAGCTACGTTTCCAGTCCACGTTGCTCAGGCTTTCAATAGTGGAGCCGTGCCCTATTCGAAAAATGATTTCAACGTTTTGTTATCGTTTCACTTCATCGAGGATCCAATTACTCGGTGTTAATGCACCTTAATAACGGGAACACCGGAGGGCCTCGAATTTCTGATAATGCTCAAGTTTGCGCATTGCGTGGACTTCTCATATTACGTGTTTTAAAAAACGAATGATTTTTCATAGGTTCCTTTTCGTAGGAAAATTCAAAATCATATCGGAAAGTCGCTACGAACCGAGAGATAGCTAGGAGAAAAATGACTCGATTGTAGGAGGTGACATCGAATCAATTTTATGATGAGTTCCTGCGAGAATTTTCGAACTTTTGAAGGCTTAAATTATGACTAGATGAATGCACTTTAAGATGCATTAATTTTCGTTCGCGGGAAAATTTGACATTACAACTGGAAATCGAAATATCTCCATAGATGACTCGACTGACAATGACTCGTTTCTAGAGAGTCAATTCGAATCAAATTTAGATAATTGACGGAATTTTGAAACTTCTAAATGTTTAAATTAAAGCTTGATGAATGCACTTTAAGATGCATTAACTGTTGTTCGGGAGAAAATGTGAAATTACATCTATAATTCGAGAAATCTGTACCGATGACTCGAAAAAAAACATAACTCGATTTTTAGGGGCGAATTCAAATAGATAAATCTAAATAAAAGTAAGAACTAATATAAATAAATCTAAAATAAAGCGGAAGAAACGTGCTTTGTGTAACGAATATTCATAAAGCACAGTGCTTTTTAAACTCTCGATACAGTCCCAGCCATTCCCATTCAAAGAGTGTCGAAATATCAGTGTGAATCGCTGTATGCAACCCGATATCGAAAAGTTGCGATTGCCAAACCTTTTTTCTGTAATGCAATATAGAAGTTGCGAGAAACAGCGGTCGTCGTTGCAATCTTCTCGCCGTGATTTTTTTGCCGTGGTCTAGAAATAACGAATGTCCGATGTATAACTCATAGCCGATTCTCCTAGACCTTCTTATTTGGTCAGTATGTAATAAGTTTGGAGGGACGATAAGTTGCCGAACGAATCGCCGGGTTTAACGGCAAAAACTATTCCTACTTTCACGGCAGGAGGATGGGAGGGATAACTTCCGGTCTCTGACTCCCAACCGCAGTGGAAAGGAGCCCGTATATTTCTTCGCGGGGGTAGGCAGATAGATCAACCGAGTATCAGATAATTAAATTCCTTCTGCACTGCCACATTTTGAATATTTAATCCATCTGTGTCCCTTTATTTTTTATGGGTCACCAGGCGGACGGAGTCGTTTCATTAAAATACCGACGATATTAATGATTCCTATTATCTTTGTCTTCTCATTTTTATATTCCCGCCAGTGGAATCCTTATCAGTCCCGTAGCGTCTGAGAAAAGCCCCGCTAAAGAATTAATCATCGATACTTCTACTTTATTAATATCCTACGTGACACACTGAATTTTTCTATTACCGTATTTTATATTGTTCTATTTTCATATTACAATTTTATACGAAACGACTAGGAAAATTGAGAATTTTCTGATAAGATCCAAAGCATTTGGTTGTTGTAATTAAAATAAAATTAAATTAAATCTGAATTTAATTGCTTCTTTAGTGCAAATTGTTTTTAAGATGTTATAGCTGATCTAGCGAATGCATTTCGTTCTTCGAATGAAATTTTTCACGAAAACGAGGAAAAGACAAACATATTTTCGGGAAATGAATTTTTGTACTGGCCTAGATACTCGTAAGCCCTTAGGATAGCTGAGATCCTTTAGTGTTCCAAAGGACCAGAACGACCTTTGTCGCAAACTACTTCATTATACGGTCAAGAGTCAGAGAGGGAGAGAGGGAAAGAGAGAGAGAGAGAGAGAGAGAGAGAGAGAGAGAGAGAGAGGGGGAGGAGGATTTACGAGAGATAGATATATTTGCGAGATATAAATCTTCGGGATCCACCTTGACGGAAGCATGTTTCGCACCGCAGGACACGCCACTTATCATCAGCTGATTGTCTGCTACTGTTCGCTGGAAAACTTTGACCCAATGGTGGCCATTTGCGTTCATTATGGTTGCGGATGCACGCTGTCTGTGACAATTGCACGACACTTGAACTCGAACGTCATCTTTCCACTGTGGATGATCACGCAATAATTCCTTCTCGAATATTGCAAATTAAGGTCGAACACCAGCTTGCCACCTTTTTTAATTTGGAGTTTCGTAAAGTTTCAACTGTATAGAATATTATGTCTCAGCAATTGTTTAGCGACTGAAGGTAAAGTTTAAAATGTCTTACCTTCTCAGAGGGAAAATTTACCTTAATTCTTCCATGTTTACCTCGAAACTACATTTTTCGACCTGGTCGTCGTAAAATCTCCGGAACTGTACATTCGATTTACTTCAAAGATGCCGATATTTTGCGTGGAGTATTTTGCAATGGAGTGCACGATTTATTTATACGTCGATTATTTAACATTTTCCCAAGCATTTAAAGTTGATTCTTCGAATGGAAACAGCTGTTTTTCCTTCAAACTGGGACCATTTCTATAATTATTAAAACCTTCCAAAATCTTTACGCTACGTTTCAAGTAATAGTCTACGGTTTATGAATCAAAATATTTTTTTAAATTAAGACGTTCCAGTACTTTCCAATTGTAACGGCTATCGATAGATGCAAAGGAATAATTTTGTCATTTTGTCCGATTTTTACTTTTAAAAAATTGTAAAACAAAGCTGTAACTTACATTTATATTCTCTTAAAAAGACTGCACCTTTTATTTACTAATTATCTATAAGAAAAAGTCACAAACTTCATATATTTCTCCACAGCTCAGGGCGGTGTCCCCTCTTAATTACACGATTCGATGTTTCAAACCTGTTATTATTAAACCACTGTGGCGACATTGAGCATTCAGAATTATCGCGGCACAGCTCCCGACAATATGGCGGAGAGTATGTAAATGCTGAAGTTACCTAAATACTTTCGGTTAGTTGCCGTTTAAGATACCTAAAGTAAACTGATTTCCATTATCGTCGAGAAAAGCACTCGTACTCACCGGAACATCCACGAAGTACAGATGCGATGCAAATTTTTGGCATGTTGCACGTCGATCTAAGAATTCGGAAACTCGTGAAATTATTGAAACGCGTAAATGATATTTGCGTATCCGGGTTCACTCTGTGGCGACTACCTCCGCTATTTGCCAACAGATGGATTCCTTTCTCGCAAATTACCTGACACGTCCCGATTTGTTTATATACAGTCTCAAATCGTTCTGTTGACATCCCCGCGTCTAAGGCTGGGCCCGCTAGTTAGCCTTACCGACGAGTCTTTTAGCGGTCCTAGGACGCAAAAACGCTCCCTTCCTTTTCTTTCATTGTTTTTTGTCTCCCCACCTTTTTTCCGACTTGACAAAAAAAGAGAAAAAAACCTGACCCCCCACACCACCAACAAAAATAAAATATAGACTCTAATAAAAACATTGTATTTTTAATTGGCATGCGTCGATGTTTATTTACATATTAGCACGTATTACCAGGAGTTATCAATTTAATACGTACCGGCTGTATGTCGACTTAATCCCGGCAAATCGATCCACCGTCCCCGTTTGATGTCATTGAAATCAGCTAATATCGTTCTGTTAAGTATTTCCGTTCAGGCGGTTTATACACAGATTAATCCGTTCAGCCAGCCTCCTCCCCCTCCCTTCCCTCTTCTACGGCCGTGTTATCTTGAAATATCTAAATCCGTGCACGCATTCACTAAGGGAGTCTCATTAATTATTCACGAGCAAATATCCGTGACATGAAAGCAATCACCTTGTCGTTCCTGTCGTTTAACGTGTAACTACTAGCCCGAATAGGAAATCAATGGTAAATATTAGACAGCATTGATCACTGTGTACCACGGTATCATTATTTGCCCTGTATTTTGCGGCTCGCCCTACACAACTTGCGTCTCTCATTAAACGGGATTTACTTTTCGCTTATCCAAAGTGCTCGGTCCAGATAAAATCATGTAACTCTAATTAACGATGCGTTCCGGCCCCGTGCGTACGTGCGTGCGTGCGTTCGTGCGGATTCTCCATTCTTCGACAGGGTACCATGGAATTTCTCATTCGAATGCAAAAATTCTCCCCGTCCCCGTCCCGGCGAAAGTTCGCGGAAAAATTTTAAATGGCTCGTCCAATTGAAACAGTATAATTAACGATTTTAACTTTTAATCAGAGACGCGGAGTTTCAAGGACTGTTGACTTAACGAGCTTCTAATTTTATTGACGTTTAAAAATGCTTCCCCATCGTCCACGTTCCAACAAAATTATCCACAAAGATTTAATTAACGTTTGTATCGCGTCGTTCCGCGGCGCGCAGTCGCGGGCGCCGTCGCGTTAACGAGCTCGCGATTTCGCCGCGATCGAGAATTTGTGTAAATGATATTTTTTTAGAAGCTTGCTCGTGATTCAAACTAATTATATTCACGCGCTAAGAAATCTGCGAACGGCCGTCACAGTTTTTTCTGCGTTTATAATTGCCGGCTGGGGGATGCGAAACGTGGTCGCGTACCCGGTGTCGAAACAGTGCTACTCGAATCTGCATCTTTCAATTTCGATGATGCAAAACGCGGTCGGTATGGAAATCGAACGACTCCGGAAGAGTACGGAAATATTGTAGCGTGCGTAGGTATTAAATAAACTATGCAAATATCCAAGTGTCGGTTAGTATCGAATAAATAAAAACGTATGTAGAAACGGCGCTTGGAAATGTTGTTCGAACTGCTTCAACTTGAAAAAAAGCTTGCCACACCCGGTGTGGGAAAAAAATACTATAATTGTACAAACCGCCGGAACAATTATAAAAATTCCTGCCGGACTTTTCACTCAAGCTTCCCGTATGCAATCTGCATTTTAGAGCGCGCTTTAATATAGCGCGCCGTCACCGGTAATTATTGATACATTTTTGGCACGGCCCGGCTCGACTAAACTAACCGTGCTATGAGTGAAACGGGTCCAATTTACCAAGAACGGTTCATGGTGGAAAAACGATAACATGTCGGCCAACGTTGGCTAACAGACCCTTGATTTCTATCTCGGTGTTTCGTGCCAGAAACAATTATTTTTAACGATTAAGATCCGGCGGGGTATGCGAGACTTATCCCCTTATTCTGCGTCAGGCTACATGTCCATACCGGTCTTTCGCTAATTCCCTACAGACTTGTAATGCCACTTTGGAAACGTTGTTTCCACGGAAATTTCCGACGATCGAGCCAACTTCTCGAACAGGAAATCTTAAACGCGGTTCGTTTCGCTTTAAGATTGCCCTGCCATCGAGTCAAGCAAAAATAGGTCGTCGTTAAGAATTTGTTGCTAGAAAACGAAGTGACGGGAAGCTAAAAAACTTGCCGCAGTGTGCTCAGGCGCGATTCTAGATTCTACACAAATTTTTATAGCTCGCTGCGTCTGCTTATTATCGTCTGCAGAGAAGAACGATTCTTATTAGTAAGTCGTGTATAATCAGCATCGTTGAAAGTAGCATACTAACAAAATTTTTACGTAATCTTGAATCGTGTGCAAATAGAATGCAAAAAGTCTCGTTGATTTACGCCAGTTAGTTTTTCTGTAGTAAATACTTAAAGGTGACCTATTGTCGCGTGATTCGACAGGAGGAGTTTTAAGATTGCTCAGAGAAGCGTATTTTTGGTGATGATCACCGGAAGACGCATAAACGCAGCATACTAAAAATATTTGCACATAATCTTGAATCACGCACAAACGCACTGCAAAGATTCACTGAGCTCTACATCATTTACTTTCTTCGCGGTAAATTCTTAGGGATGACCTATTTCTGCGTGATCCGTCAAGAGGATTTTAAAGATTGCTCGCAGAAGCGTATGTCTTCGGATGATCATCGGAAAACGCATAAACGCTGCATACTAAAAAAATTCGCAGATAATCTTGATTCATGCTCGAATACACTGCGCAAAGTCCCCCAGCTACACGCTATTTGGTTTTCCCGTGCTAAATTCATAAAAGTGTTCCATTTCTATGATTCGAGGGAAGAATTTTCAAGATCGCTCGCCGGGCAGCGAAGGACGTATAAATTTTAATGGTTTTTGCTAAAACTGTCTGTTTGCTTGATAAAGAAATATTCATTAATAGTTTATGAATTCCAGCGGGAAAGGACGAGAACGGTTCCCGCGGAATAAAGGAGCAAAGGCAAACGATTTCTATTCTGGACGGAACGTCACTCCCTTATTATTCATTTCTCGGGACATTAACTGTAAACGTGGTTGGCAGAGTCGTTACTTTCGCGAGAGAATCGGCCAGGATACGACCGGGAACGCTGAATCTCGATCTCGTTTCGCTGCCTTTTCGACTCCTATTATCGCGCAGACTGAAGAACAATAGAAAGACAAAAAGTTGCTCCGGGCTGCAAAAGCAATGAATTTCGATACAGCTTGAACGTCAATCCATTGGAAAGGCTTGAGGAAAATGAAAAGGATTTCCCCGACTTTCTCAGTGTCCCCAGAACAATGGGTATCGATAGAGATGTCTTTGAAAGAATGAAACACCGTGGACACCTCTTTTTATCGTAATATCTACTAATACTCCGTTCTATGCAATTTATCCTGGGCACAATACTTTTTCCACGCACAGCGCTATCATTGTCTCCATATTACCTCTATCCATTGAAATATCAAACGTCCAATTAACGATCAAACGGAAAATAATAATCTTCGAATGTTAAATAATTATGCTCCGTCTGATTTGTTTCGGCGAGATCTTTCGACTGAAAGAATTCAATTTGCATCGTGAGCCGCTGTCAAAGGGGCGCACTTTATTTTATCATGCAAGAAGTTATTAACAAAGTGGTCGTCAAATTGCAGAAAGAATCCGTGTCCTCTTTTATCACGCGTTATCCGTAAAATCCTCCACGTTGCAGCATTTGCGGTACGTTGAAACTGACACGCACTGCTACGTAAACATTTTATCGTATAAGAGAGTTAGCCAGCGATTCGTAGTTAATTGTAAAAGTGGCTGCCTTCCAGTCTTTTAAATCCGAAATATCGAATCAATAAGCACGCCACATAAATTATTGCCGGTGACATAAAGAAACAAAGGGACGCGACGCGCAACATGATCGCGATAATGTATTTTTATCGGGGCAATGTTCCGAGAAATTAAACATTCGAATAAATTCGAATTTGCTATGCCGCATTGAACATCTGCACGGGGAAACGGCGGGATTTTATTATTTACATTCGAATAGAGAAGGGAGGAGTGAATATATTAGATTGGTCGAAAACTTGCCGTCGCTTCGATTTGAAGAATCGTGACATACTTCGCAATTTATATTTCATTTTACTGCAGCTGTGGGAGACTAACGCCAGGAAGAATAACCCACAACTGTACAGGATTTTCTTCACCCTTCATTGAAACTTCAACGAGTTGTACGTTCGTAAGGTATGTGTCGATCTTTTCGAGATACTTGATGTAACAGCGGTTTACTTTTACTTAATTACCGAAAATTGCGTTAATGAGTGGGTTGAAATGACCCGGAAACCACGGTGCGATGCTTAATCTGTTAAATCGATGCGATGGTAAATATGTGACACGGTGGAAATAAATAAATATAGCGATGTATCCTTAAAGGAAGGAAACAAAATATTAGTATTAGCTAAAATAGTATTAGTTAAAATAGTATTAGCCACGCCCTTTTAGGTTCGGTCCCACCCCTTTTGTATTAGCCCCACCCCTTAGCGTTTTGACACGCCTCCTTTTGTATTAGCCCCGCCACTTAGTGTTTGGCCCCATTTGGGATTGGTTCCGTCCCCTTTGAATTAGTCCCGCCTCTAGAGTTTGGACCTATTCCTTTCAGGGTTGGCCCCTCCCCCAACCTCAAACGGAGAGGAGCTAATACGAAAATGGAAAAGACACAAATGAGTTTTTTTATCAGCTATCGAATAGTATAAAAGTGAAAAACCTCTAAGGACTGTTTTGACCTCTAACCTCTAAGGGCCCATCGACCCTTTCAGTGAAACTATACAGGATGTCCAAGAATCGATGGCATAAGCGATGAGAGTGATTCTACATAAAAAGGAAATCGAAAACAAAGAATAACATTTTTTCAGTTCAGATTTCGTTGCAGCGAAAATCAACTTTGAATATTCAGCATTTTCAATCATTTTTGCATTAATAACGTGAGCCTGTAACTAAATTAATTCACACTAACTGAATAGACGGAAATAATACTGATGATGCTCAGGATACTAATGACAGATATTATTGATATTATTGATTGATACTACTGGCATTGGTACTATTTATAAGTGATATATGACTTCCACCGAGATCCATCCATCTAAATTATTCTAAACCATAGTTACCTGCACGCGTACTCGCTGAATATTCGATTGTATCGAAACCTCAAACGGACAAATTCTATTCCTTATTTTCGATTTGTTTTTTCACTTAGAGTGGTCACCTTCTCGGTTATACACTGTCGATGCTGGGCCACCCTGTACTTGCCCAACCGAGATACTTTAACATGTCGAAATTAACAATAAGATCATCTCCTGATATATTCGAAGTTTCGTATCGCGAGCGTAACTCTCGCCGGAGAAAACCTCGATGCCAACGGGCAGCGTAGAACTGCTCCGAATTTAGCTTGGCAGAAAAGGCTAAGCGTGGCGTAATTCAGGGGCTAAAGGGCCAAGGAAATTACAGGGGAACATTTAGGTAGCGTTTAGCAGTCGGAAGCGCGTTAGAGCTGAAGAAAACAGGGAGGAGGAGAGCGTAGGCGTTGGATTCTACCTCGGCGGGCACTGGGAATCCTTTTCGGAATGTAGCTCATATTTTCCCAAATGAATTTCCCTTGTCACGGAAGAAATACGATTCCTATTTCAAGCGATTCGTGAACGAGGTTACCTTAGTCCGGTCGTGTGGAGAACGGAACGCCTCGGCGTGTGAAACGTGCGAACGAATGGAGAAGGAGCGGCCCAGGAGACGGAAAACGCGTTCACCACGGCCAGTAAAGTTTCGGCGCGCGGTGTTCTTTAAAGCGTTGCAAATCTCCGGCAGATTCACTCGTATATTCGCGAGCAGTTTTCCGAGGACAGAGGGACTCGCCGCGAAAATGAACTTATTCCATTGATGCCGTTGTCGCGGCGAATTCGGACAACGTGACACGTGTCGGTAAATACATACGTACGTCGGCACCCGCTACGTAGAATCGTCTAACATTGAATTTATTGAGACGCGATAGGAATTTATGGCACGACCCGCCGCATGAATTTCACATCGAGTCACAATCCTCTCGTTACTTTCCTTACTCTCCGCTCGTGAAAAAAGGAACTCGCCGATCTGTACGATCGTTTGATAACAATTTCCGCTGGCCGAACGATCGCTCCCTCCTGTCGTTCTCGCACTGTTTTTCGCTTAATAAATAGTTCGTCCTGCATCATCTTATTTGTCATGAACGACGCGAGCTGATCATTTGCACTCGGAGAAATGTTCAGCTTACGTAAAAATTAATTTACGTAATTACCATAAATCTTGGTATGTCTCGATGGAGGACATACGAGTGCAAAGGCGTCAATCTAGTTTAGAAGAAGTTCCATTCTAAATTAATCAGAGACGCAGCTATGAGGTGGACGTTTTCTCAGACGAAATAAAACTATGAAAAATCTGGAAAGTTAACGGAGCAATGAAATATTTCTCGCGGTTCTGGCAGCTTTAGAAGACAGGGCTCCGTCTAGCCAGCGGTATTCATTGACACGAGGTATCACGAGAAGCTTAGGAAGCGAAGTTCCTAATTTTTCCAACAGTTTTAAAGTTAATTTCACTCGATAAAACTCCGGAGGTTAATTTCATCCTCTAAACTTGAGTTATCACGAGCAAAAAAGATACGCAGCTCATCCTGCGGTTAATCTATAAATCTTCAAAGTTTCATTAAAGCTGACATCAGACACTGAAGATACTGGCTGTATGTAAGTGCGCGGCTGGGATATCAAGATTAAGTGAAATATAATCGAGTTTATTGCATCGGAATTAAATCGGACGCGATGTAAATTGCATTCGCACCTACCTCGCGGAAACGAAATTGTTGAACAAATGATATTATGCCGTTTTGAAACCGTTAATGTCACGGTCTATCTATGTCGGAAATATATAAAAAAGTCACGCTCGAATAATTATTCAGACTTTATTGTTTGTTGTATTGGTCCATTTCCGCGCTATCTTTCGCGGATAATTTGTAATTAAAACATTCAGCAGACCGCTGGCCGAACATTTTTCACTTTAATTCGACTAATTAAGCTAACGAATCCTTTCCGAAAGATTTCATTTTTAACGCATTCTGATGCAATTGTAGCGCAGCCGCGCCCGCGTCGGTGATCCGCCGCGAAGAATTTTTTGTCCGCGCGATAATCGGAATGCTATTTTGTATTTTCTATTTCGCGGCAGTGCGCGCGTTAATTCAATGCGGAATTGTACGGCGAGATCAGCGCGCGAAATGAAAATCTGGCTGGCCGAGATTGATCGATCGGATTCTTTCGGCGGTCCGAGTTAGATTTAAAACCGGACGAGCTTTAAATTGTTTCGAACATTCGGCGGTTACCGATGTTGACACTAAACGAGTGTTCGGCCTCGCTAATGCTCGTTAATGAATTCTCTTTGATGTGCCAACACGATACGAAACATGCCGAAAGCGGTCCGTGTACATTCGTTCAAATTCGATCTGCCGCACGTCGGTGTAGACGCACGGCACACTTTATTCGGCCGACAGTCACACGAATGTACGAAAGGCAACTAATTGGACTTCGGATTCAGATTGTTAGGACGTCACGATTGCCGCGAGTTTCACCAATTGGAAGTCTAAACTCACCTGGATACAATTTTTTTCGTCGATTCTTCCAAACACCGCGCGAACGCGAGCGCGATAAACGCGCGATAACTATGGGCCGGATGTTTCCAGTTATTTACGAGTCAAATAGTTGCCAAATACTGTGCCTTTCGTTTATTTTCAAGCATAATCAACTTTATGTTTATCGAATTGGACGTATTATATTTTCTTTTACTTGAATTAATTTGTTATTGTTAAAGTTACTTCTGTAAGAGACGAAAGTTCTTAAAATATAAAAAAAAAATTTCAATTTTATTAGACTTATTTTTTTCAGTTAGAAATGTTCTTCTTAATAATCCTCAAGGATTATCATTGTCTAAATTTACGTAAATGGGGTGAATTTCTACCCCATTCGAACACTGCAAATACCTGTGTCGGTTTTATATTTAGAAATCATTGTTTTAGGTAAAATAAAATATTAAAATTAAATAATAAATATTAAAATACCGAATTAAATATTTTATTGATTTACCCGAATGATAACTCTTTGAGGATTAATATGAAAGATTCTAGTTCACCGAGGCGCAGAAACATTTAAAAGTGCTTCTATAGTTTATATCGCAAATGGACTGCCAATAAATCGTCTGTATTAATTGCAAGATACAAAAGCTACGCAGACATTTGTTCCTGTTTTGAATAATTTAAATGAGCTGATTATTAAAAGGGGGTGTTTTAAAATTCCTTAAACGTTTTCACCGATTTGCATCTGATCAATTCGTCCTTGTCATAGCAGCATGCAATTTTAAAGAGGAAATTATATCTAATCGTTGGAAAAAAGCAGTTTCGTTTTATTTCTCATTTTCAACGTCCGCGAGAGGAAAGCAAGTTTTCGAGATGCTCCATATAAATATGAATTCTATTAAAGTGATAAATTGAACAGCGAAATTTTACTCTTAAAATGTTCTCTTTTCCATTGTGTGCTGTTGGTTAGGCGAGCAACGCGAAGAACCTCGAATATGGTATTATATTATTTTTGAAGAGTTTCCGTAGCAGCAATCCCGAAAAATCCATAGTCTAATTACGATGATATCTCGGGCGCACGAGATTTCAAGTAAGGCGACGGATGAATACTTTCTCGTACTATAATACCGGCGTATAGTTGTGTGAGTCATCGCGCAGGTTGTATATCAGATGCCCTATTCATGTCAGGAGGTGAATATCCGTCAAATACCTGCTAGAAATTGGATTAGAAGCAGCTTTCGAATGCAGAAATTTCCATCGTGGTACAGATATAATCATGAAAGGATTTTCGCGTATTATAGCAACGCGTGACTACGCATAAAATGAAATATTACTCCTTCACCGTGCGTCCCTAGCATGACTTCACCGTGCGGTTCTAATCAACACAAATTACCTGTCCATTATGAAAATTAGTGCACCGTTTGAAACATGTTTATCTAATACACCATTCCGGTAAATACGCAAACAGAATAATTTTAAATGAATTCCTCGAATTTCACGGGCCGAAGCCTCCCGTTCATTATAATTATTGTCAATCATTATCGTTATAATTTATATCGCGCGCCACTTACGTGAACAACGACACTGTTTAATGGAGTTTGTAGCTTGTAGGGAAAACGAAATTACGTTACAAACTCTCTCTGCCAAAATAATATGTATTTATAAAATATGCTTCGATTATTTATTACTTATTATTATTTATTATTATTTCTTCTCTCTCTCTCTCTCTCTCTCTTTCTCTCTCGCTGAAAGTAACTAGAATCATTTAAAAGTGCGAGTTAATCTACAAAATTGATTTAGACATAAATAGATTGCTAAACTGCGGATTTTTTGCTTTTATTACAAAAACGTGTAAATCGAACGCAAAAGAGCAAAAACATTAAAAGAATTTATTCGATTTAAATACCATCGAAAGAAGAAATAAATGTCATAAGATGAACGAATGCAGTCAGTTCCTATCTTGTAAGTGAAATGGCTGCTTTTATTGGTACTTCTAAGTAAGTCAATTTCAATAAAAGTCTCGATAAATGGATAATGTATAAAAATATACGAGCGGGCCACTCCATCTGCTCAGTTTCTCTAGTGTTAAATTATACAATGTTAGTGAAAACGCTGGAATGAACGACCAAGAGCACTCCGGACTTCAAGAGGTTAAAAAGCTGACGTTAACTCATTAGTGGAGTGCGGATCTTTATGCAAATTTACATTTTCAAGAGCGGTGAAAACAGGAATTAGATAGAAGCTTGCTCAATAAACATTTTAAGCAGACAGCGAAGATGAATTCTCTGCCGTGCTGCGTTCGAATTGTTCACGGCGTTCCTTAACTCGATCGCTGTCCGTTTCCCTCTAATCCTCGTCACGTATCCTCCGAATAAATTCGAAATTCTAAGCTAATTCTTAAACGGATTCTGCATCTGTTCACTCGCAAATCTCTCTATTTGGTTTCATCTGTTCCACGTGCGTTTTACCAGTTTGCGCCGAACGCGTACCAGTTAATGATTCAAACGGAGCTGTTTTAGAGTGGCAACTAATTAACCTGGCGACTGACTGACATCAAGGGCTACGCGATAGATACGTATAAGGGGATAGACCGTTTAACTTCAGGCAAACTCTGGATTCATCGGTTTAACTTGGTGCAGGAAATGTTATTACACTGACAATTTGCGAAGACTTGACGCAACCTTGAATCAGAGAACTCGTTCCACATTCCTGTCCCATAAAATGGCCCGAAAAATGGTAGATCAGGTTTTAATGAGTCATTGTAAAGAGAAAATAATCTTTAACACTGGTGGCGAGGCTCGGGCCCATTTTAACCCAGAATATATACATTACATTTTTATTCGATTATCTAGTTTCTGGCAATTCACTTAAAGCTTCGCATGTTACATTAAAGTCTACAATAAAATTAATAAGGAGGAGCACCTTAAAAAATACGTTGACAAAATGACAAATAAATTTATAAATCACCATAAATAGAAACATTTGAAAAAAAGTGCTAAAAAAGTTCCGCGTCGTAGCGATTAAGATATCGCAATGGTTAAGATATTCGTGAATTGGAAAAGTATGTTGGGATGATCGTCCAGCTTGGAAAATACAATCAAGCCGGCGAAGTTAATATTGGCAGACGCGACAGCAACCGGCTTATACATGGTAGGGGCCATTCACATGACGCCGCAGTTAAGAGGGTTTAGGGGCGAGCAGGGTCGAAGAAGGATACCGACGGTGATGTAAGGGCTTTCTGTGTTGGTACACGTGGATGTTAATCAGAATGGGATTTACATATGAGGCTCGCATTACGCGGTAGCCGAGCACATGCACCGGAGAGGAGAAGATAACAGCCTCCGGAGAGAATGGCCCCGGTCGCGCAGCGACGGCTTCGAGCGCAAGAGTCGCGTGCGAGCCTACATCTATCATAACAGGGCCACGTAAGGCATAATTATATATCGCGCGGGATTATTGCCCCATTTGCACTTCTGATTACAGGAAATATTGATTCAACAACGACACCGACGCCGGCGACTCGATGCGTCGAACCCTCTTCGACTCGCAATCGATTTGGGAGCGGCCGAAAAGCCATTTTTACTCGTACAAAAAAATAATAAAAATGTTGTTGCCCGTTGCAATTGTTTATCTATTTCGTCGTACAAACTGTCCACTATTTTTCTACGTAATTCCTATGGCGATTGAAACGGTTTCCTTGTTTGAACAACAGGTTCTCGATCCCTTAGGAACATAGATCGGAAAAGGTACTTTAACTCTTATAAAAAATAATGAAGTATGCAATTTTTTATCGCAACTGTTTATCTATTTCACAGTACGAACTGTTAACTATTTTTCTACGTAATTCCCGTGTCGATTAAAACATTTATGGCACCGTGGCGTCAGGTTCGTATCCCTCGTAACATGGATTTATAACTTGAACGTAACTTCCAGCAAATATCCTCTGTTTTATGATTGATAGCGAAAGAAGAGCAACGGCAAAGTTGATTCTGAAACAGCTTACTCGGGTTTCAAGAAGGATGTTTCAGCGATGAAATTAACAAGTGCGCGATACATTTCCGAACACCCTCGGATAATTGGTAGCGATGCACCAACAATGCTCGCTAAATGGTCAAAGTCCAACGAACTAGCAACATATAAAGTTACCCCGAAATGCTCTACGATCGCGGGAGACCAGGAATACGTCCAACCAATATACGACGACGTTCCTGAAAATGGTCCATCATCTCCGGCGTAAAATTCTCTTATCAAGAGAAACATAAAAGTTTCGGGCGAACAATATTTCGATTTATAAGATTCGTGTACAGCGTGCACGCTCCGAGTATCGATTTAATCTTTAACACGAAAAGTTCGGCGCGAGAGCAGCGGTTAGTTCTACTATTACTCTATTAGAACTTAAATTGTTTGCATCCGTAGAAGAGGGAGCTGAAGTATGAGAGTCTGGAAAGTCGAAAAGTAAAGATTACTTATAATTCAAACTTTAAATATCGCGCACCTGAACTGCTCCCGTTAATTTACCGGCAGCCTTTCATATTTCATTACCCTATAATCAATTCTCAATGTGCCTGGAACAACTTGAAACCGGCTTCGCGGCCGGTATCGTTAAACCGTGGTTTTAGCGCATCGGCGAGAAAAAGAAGCCGGAGAACCGCGAAAGCACCGGATGATATTCAAATGATTAATCGGTAGAACTTTGAAGTCGCGTATCAGCTTATATCGATGTTCCTTGATTTTCTGTCACTTTTAGTTACCCTATAGCTCCTTGTTCTATCGTTTCCTCTTCGCAATCAATGATGTTACGCGTTGTAATTTTTACACTTTGTTACACACGTCGCAGTAAATTCGCCTGTTCTACACGTTCTAAATTCACCGACTTCGAAATACATTAATTATTTGCAAAAGAATTTACGAAAAAATGGAGGATTAGGCGACAGTTCTCATCATAATAAACAACATTCGTCAAGAAGCTGGTTTCCCAGAGCAGAAAATCAGGAGCAAATGTTGAGGGATCAATTTTGTCCTTCGAGTTGTGGGGGGTCTCGTTTTTCGTTTATATGATGTCGGAGGGAGTGGGGAGACAGGAAACAAAGAGAGAAAAGGAAGGGAGCGCGTTTCGACCTAGGCCCGCTAGAGAACTCGTCGGTAAGACTAACTAGCGGGCCCAGCCTTACACGTGGGGATGTCAACAGAACGATTTGAGACTGTATGTAAACAAATCGGGACGTGTCAGGTAACTTGCGAGAAAGGAATCCATCTGTTGGCAAATAGCGGAGGTAGTCGCCACAGAGTGAACCCTGATACACAAATATTGTTTACGCGTTTCAAAAATTTCACGAGTTTCCGAATTCTTAGATCGACATGCAACATGCCCAAAATTTGCATCGCATCTGTAGTTCGTGGATGTTTCGGTGAATACGGGTGCTTTTCTCGACGATAATGGAAATCAGTTTACTTTAGGTATCTTAAACGGCAACTAACCGAGAGTATTTAGGTAACTTCAGCATTTACATGCTCTCCGCCATATTGTCGGGAGCTGTGCCGCGATAATTCTGAATTTGAAACTTATTCCTCTCGTCAAACCGACTCGCAGAGCCTCGGGTTCGACTTCTGTTTCGGTCGTTAAGCCGTTCCCGAGCAACCCCGGCAAAAACCCCAACAACGTTTCCTGATACGCCTGGCTTTTCGCTGAAACTGGGATATACCGTCGCCGGGAAGCTCGCCACGTGTGGCAGAAATTCAGAGTATGACTCGTCTTTACGACTCTTCGAAGCAATTAAAGAGCCGACCGATACTGTCTGGCCAAATAGGATCATCCGGCGGGGTTCCTATAAAATTTTATTAATTCCTTTATGCGTTGTTCCTCCTTGAGCCACTGGCCGCCGTTATCCCCGTGTAAACATCGTTCGATAACACGAGGAGCATTCTAACTTATTCATTTAACGTCGCGTCCCTCTTTAGGAGAGCGACCACGGCTTATCTATGTATCGACGACGTTGAAAAATACTCGAAGGCGCCCGTCAGCTCATTTAGTGGCGTTCTAGGATACTTGAGATCACAGCGGATGCGTCGATGACGTTTGAAAACATTTAGAAATTCGTCGATTTAATTATGTAATGCCAGACCGCTTTATGGGATGTCAATTATTAGACTGCCGACCTTCGAACAGTTATGGCATGCGTAGATTTTTAAAATGCGAGAATAATTAAAAAATGAACAAGATCTAATAGTAGAGTCTAATAATAATACAAGAGTATTTTTTTTCATTGAAAAAGAACGTTTTTCTTTCATTCTGATTTTTCGAAAATAACGCGTGAAATAAAACTCCGCAATATTTTTACATATGATCGACGGAAAAATTGGAAAATATTCAAATAAAAATTTATTTATTTATTCAGTGTCGCGTTTCTCTTTAGAATATTTACAAGCAGAATTTCTGTGTTAGAAACATTTCAAAATACATCGATTCATTTAGTCGATGTAATATTCTCTTTTAACGTATCAGCGATCAGAATTTCCATACAAATGATACGTAAAAATGCTTGCGAACGTATCCGTCGCGATTTAGTTAACGTTACAGGCGTCTCTAGGTCATCGGTGATCACAATATCCACATAAATAACATTTAGAAATACATCAAATGGAATTAATTCATTTATTCGATGCAGTATCCCCGATCAGTGTACTATTGATCGCGTACAAACGACATTCGTATCGTTGGTAAATTGTACGTAACTTCGGAGCATTAAAGATGTCTTATAAATTAATTGGCAGGAATAAAGTATTGCGCGGGTACTATTAAGGGACACGTATTTATGTTCGTCTTCTCTTACACGGATAAATTGAAATAACGTTTGTGTTCTCTGGCAATTTGATCGAGCCATTATCTCCTTTTGTTGGCCAATTTATTAGAACACTTTGATCGAATTCTGGCGAACAATGTGGAGTAATCGGAGTTGGTAAGCGTCGCCCGATCCCGCACGTCCATTTCCCGCGTGGCAATTTAAATCAATTACGCTGCAATGTTATCAGAGGATTATTATATCACATGCTCGTAAACCATAATAGACCTTGGTACTGTTTACGATCAAGAAGAGCGAAATCCTTTCAACTTTATGAAGACAGCGGTGTAATTTCGGCCGGCAGAGGGAAACGTCACGAGCGGAAAACGTTTTCATGGCGCTATTAAAATCGAACGAGGTTGCTTCCGGTTTCCTTGGCCGCCATCGCGTTAGGATAAGTTTATATCCCGTCCGGAGGTCGTGCGAGCGCGTTGCTATAGAGGATCATAGCATGGACAAAGACTGCAGGGTGCCAGGTGGACAGAAAGTTATGCGACGAAGAACCCAGTTGCTCAAGAATTCCCATGGAATTGTCATACTCGTTTCAAACAAAACTTTCACAGTTTCGCTGCGATCCGGTCGAAAAACCGGCAGTGTCTTTCGGGAGACCGAAGCATTAGCTAGCTTGTCGAGAGCCGCGATATTAATTTTAATTAAAAATTTGGAATCGTTAATCAATTCTGTTCAATGAACCAAGCGAAAGCTGCCCGTTTGTGTCGCTAGTTCGGTAACGTTACAAAGAAAATTGAGACAACAGTAAGTACAGTGAAATTTACAAATAAAGTTTCATCGATTAATCATCTGCGTGAAAACAGGACCTTGATTGTCTTCTCTCGAATAGTAACTACAAAAGAAAATTTCCTCGAGGAATTTTAAAACAACCAATGTATATCACTTTCAACCAGAGTTGGCCATTAATCGAACTGTTCGGAATAAATATTTATCTAAGATAATTCATTGTTCGTCATAAATTATTCTGCTTATTTATTCCAATAATTCTTTATTCCATTTACTTTCTTTATTATAAATATTTATTTTATTTTCTTCATTATAATGTCTTTATTTCTAAAGAATTGTTCGAATAAATAGGCAGAATAATTTATGGCGAATAATAAAATATTCGAAGAAAATGTTCGGCTAAACTGAATTCATTTGGATAATTATTTTAGATAAATATTGATTGAAAACAATCCGAACAATTCTTTGTTCGAATAATTCGAAAAAATAACGTGGAAGAAATAAATCGATAAACTATTAAAAAACGCTTTATAGACTATAATTTTTATACAGAACAATTATTTTCCATATGCATTCGAGCATGAATAAGTTCTAATGCGAGTAAAATCTTATTCATATATATTTTTATCTGAATAAAAATTATTCGACTGAATGTTTGTTAGTTGTTTCGTTAATTATATTTTTACTTTACACGAACAGCCACAGTGGAAAAAGAAATGTTATAACAGAAGGAGTTAAGGATTCAGGGGAGTAAACGAATAATAAAAGACCATCGAATAAAACACAAAACTGACTGTTTTTGTATCAATCTCCCGAATAATCGGATTAAAAATATTTCGAGATCCCGCAGTCGTACCAATTAATCCTCTGTAGGTTCAATACGCAGCGCGATTTAAGCAGAACACCGCGCATGCATTACCTCGATAAAAGTTGTATGAACGTGGTTCGTCGGCGCGATAAAAAAAAAGAGGACTGCTTAAGCGTGAAGCCGGTATAAGCTATAAAAATATTTCTTTCGCGTATTTTCACGCGAAAAGGAATAACGAAAGTCCGCAAAAAAAAAACGAGCAATAAATTTCATTCGTTGTCGCTGTCGCTGGTGCGCCGCGCTGTTTTTCTATCAGATGTGTTTGCACGTACTACGGAAAAGTAGATTTACTTTTTAGTCAGCCGCGAACGGTCCGTACGCTCTAATTAGTATAATTAAATAAGAATTTGTAGCCGGCCGATGCGTGCCTCGGTAAATTGGAACGATATCATTGGGAAATGCATCTCGCGATCGCGTAAAACAGCCGAGAGACCGCGCGTAAAAACCGTCTCGCGGAACGGAGGGATTGTTTGCAGAAAAATGAATGTGCCACGGAAAGTATTGCGTAAATGGACCGTTGTCGTTCCTCCGGCATAATACCGAGCCTGTGGTGCAACTAACATCTGTATCCCGGGATTGCGATACGGAAGCGTTTCGCATGCCATAATGTTTAGCTAAAAACGTGGAACAAAGGAAGGGATACATCGATTCGCGTGTTTCTGCTCCGCGGTGGAATTCTATTTAGGAAACGAGATCAATTTGTTTCTCGAACAACCCCTGTTCCTTCCTAACGATTACGAAACTTTGCAATTTTATATATGCGCGAACGATCTCGCAGATATTGGAATTAATAATGAGAAAGTGTAATGCAATATCAATCAGCGGTGTATCGATACTATCAAAGAATGTTTGGACAACTACGAACAAACAGCAAAAGTTATGTGATATTTAGAGGATACCAAATTCTTTAGCGAAATTATATCAAGTAATCTAGATTAAGGAGATGATGCGATAATTTAATGCAAAAGCTGTTGTATATATTACATCGTACGTAATCCGACGACTGTAATTCCACAAGCTAATTGCTGTTAAGCGGATGCGACATAAACAAATTACAAAAGGAAGATTTAAAAAATTGTGAATCTTGTCCCGTCGTGTTTTCGGAACTTTTGAAAGCTTCGAACGCGCAAAAATGCGCCGCCTATCCGCGGGACAAGCGATCGAAATGACATCAGCTGTTAATAAGCATTTCGTTTTTATTTAGGCTTTTAATGCTCGGAGCACGAGGCGAGCTTTTTACGGGTAATTCGAAACGCTGTTCCGCGAAAACGAATACGCTGTTTCATTGAGTTCACAAGTTATCATGAATTTGGGAAAGTTGAATATAGAATCCGGCAGCTTTAGCCCCGGGCGAGTTTATTGAATCGAAAGTGCGAGAAACACTACCGACTAATTTTCTGTGTAATTTTAGTTGGACAGTAATTGAGGAGCCGGAATTATTGCGTACAGGGTGAGCGAGAATTCGTGGTACAACTTAGCAGAGGGCGATTCTACTTGGAAAAATGAGAAACAAATTTTGTGGAACAATTTTGTATCCGGGGCTCCGTTTTCGAGGAACTCGACTTCAAAGTTTTGTAAATTCCATCATTGTCGCAAACATTGGCAATGATGGGAACATTCCGTTTACTGCGTAGTCGCAACAATTAACACTTGCAAACACTGTCTCGGACGGAGGCAACTGCGGCAGAAGAATAGACAACTAAATACTTTACAAAGGACAAACGAACGATTAAATCCTTCACAAAGGTGAACAAACTTTAAAGTCGATTTTCTCGAAAACGGTGCCGCGGACAAAAACATGTTAAACCAAATTTGTTTCTTATTTCTCCATGTAGAATCACTCTCTGCCCGGTTGTATCACGAATTCCCGCCGATCCTGTATATATTTCGATGCCGAGATTTTCGGCCGGCGCGCATAATTTAATTCCATAACAGCCGTTATCGAACACGTTTTGGCGGGAACAATG
Organism: Augochlorella aurata; assembly: GCA_028455555.1. Classification (NCBI taxonomy): domain Eukaryota; kingdom Metazoa; phylum Arthropoda; class Insecta; order Hymenoptera; family Halictidae; genus Augochlorella; species Augochlorella aurata. The sequence goes on along the minus strand of CM052160.1, from coordinate 11,528,656 downwards.
TGTTCGTTGATTAAATGACTGAGAATATTTTAGTCACGATCGCTGTGTATTTCCATCGTCTCATATTTCATTCATAAATCAACGTTACACCATATCTCTTATCAATCATACAATTGCATTTAAAGCTACGCGTTAACTATTCATACATACATACATGCATAAACAGAGTCGAGTTTACCGGCACGAACCGTGCTAAATCATTGTTAAAATATCTAAACAAAAATAGAAACAATCGCCCGGGAAACATTACGTTTACGTTCGAATTACATACCTCGTGGCACTTCTTTCGGAGTTCATTTTACTTTTGCCGTAGCGTGCCAGCTAATGGCAACAATGTGTAACAAAAAAAAAACTGAAAAACAATGTACGCGATGCTGGTAAAAACTGTTAAATTCAAAAAAAGAAGACGCACACGGTAAAATAAACGCGTTTATTTTGGTCCTAGATTACAACTGTTCCTCCGCTGCAATTCTAGAGAAGGTAATAATATAAAATATTTTAAATACTACTCCCGGATGGAAAAAGTGAATTGGAACGACGTCGAAACGAACGTACAATTTTCTCCGGTTCTGAAAATTTGTAGCAGCATGTTCGTACCGCTAGGAGGTGTGTTTTACAGGGGCAAGTATTTCTGTTGGACCGTGGATTGGAAGCAGTTCCGTTTCTTAGACTACTCCCGGACGGAAAAAGTGAATTAAAACATCATCGAAATGAACGTACAAGTGTCTCCAGTTTCGAAAATTTGTCGCATTGGTTTTGCCACTAGCCAAAGCTGTATTTTCTAGAGAGCGGAGTATTTCTGTTGGACGGCGGATTACGGGCAGTTTTTGTTTATAACTGCAGACTAATTCGAATAACGCTACCCGCGACTGATTAAAGCAGTATTCCCGGCATTCCGGCATTCGTTAGGCGGGGAAGGCAGAAAGGTGATAGGGAACGTCTTCCGTCCGCCAGGAGTCGTAATTGCGCAATATCCCCGCTTAATCTGGCACAGTTAAGCTAAGTCGACTCTAATTGTAAGTCTGTCAAATAAACAGGTAGCCGGGACTCTAAATATATGAATTTCATAGGTGAACATCCCGGCTGCGCCTCGAGCACGTACGTTTTAACGCTCCGGGGCTCCATCGGGTCAAACGACCCACTTGAAATTTTACATTTCGAAATTATTGAAATCGTAAAACTACTACGTCCGCGCAAAACGATCGAGTAAATTCATTTATTCGCGTTCGCGTGGCGCCGAGTACCGGCCGGCGTCATTTTTACAACACGTTAAGAACCAGTGAATCGTTTCGATCGTTTCAGGTTTATGCTTTGGCAGTCTCTACACAAACTAATGATTAACGGCAAACGGGAAACAATTATCTCGTCATTCCGGATATTACTAAACTGCAATCGAATATCGGATTGGTTAACATTAATCATTAAGCGGAAGTGCACTAATAGAAATTGCGATCACATATTCGGGAAAATAGCATCGGAATTTTCTTCGCGTCGATCATATGGCAGTCGAAACAGGCGTTCGAAAATCTATCAAACGCAGTCACTAATGATGCTCGCGCGTTCGTCAAATTTGAGAAAACGCGCGAGCGGCATTTATGCCATATTTTCTAGTCGGCGAATTAAATTAGTTTCCCATCCGGATGTATACGAAAATTGTAATTTGCAGAAAAATTGGGGAAACTTAATTTAGAATTTCGGTCGAACCGGAATTGTTTCTTTCGGCATTTGCCCCCCGTTTCTATATTTCACGTAAACATTGTTTCCACGAAGCCGAAATTTCCCGAACAATTTCGCCGGACGAATTTTTGCCTCGCGGTGTACTTACGTATTCGTTTGGAACACACGCGATTGGTATAAAATTTAAATAGCCGCCGAAACTAAAAAGACAGTCGGGAATGGAAGGGGTCGAAGTAAAAAACCACGTAACGCGAAAAGCGGCCGGGCCGATGGTATAATTTCTATTTAAATAAATTCAAATTTATTTAAACGAGACCGTCCGGGATTGTGTCGAGTTTTGCGTCCGCCGGGTAATCGTATACGGGGCAAAGATTCGCCGAAATAGGGATCCCTCTCTAATTATCGCAAATTCGGTTGCAAGTTGTTACGTGCGAAAGAAGCGTCGCGCCGCCGGCGAGGAAAGAGACAGCTCGGGGTGTTAGGCTACGCTTGGTTGAAGCGAATATAGCAGCTCCTGGAATGGCTTGGCGTAGGCTTGGCTTAAGGGCGTCAGTTCGAGCATAGGTATTGCGCACAGTCACCGCCTTTGCTCGGCCAAGGCGCTTCGTATCGCCCTTATACCTACCAGCCTGGCTCCTTTCAAAAGGACTTTTTTTCTAGGAAGTGTTTTATATAGAGTGACGACACGATGCCGTTTAGCTCGATGCTACTGCAACTACTGAGCAGTAAATGCATCGCGTTTTCAATTTTTCGTCGCATACATCACGGGCACGTATTTCATGATCAACGTCGTCTTTATGATTCAATAAAATATTTCATTCTAGAAAATAACAGCGCACAGTTTCCTATTTTTGCAGCACTAGAGAAACTCGGCAGTCAAATGAACTCCTTTTCAATTTTCGTCTCGGAAGCCAGCAGGGTGCATTTGTTGAATTAAGAAGTAATTTGTAACGCGGTCTTCCTCTTCGCGTGCCAACGCTCTATCTTATATCTTTTTACAGTTTATGTCGTGAGAGCCCTATAAAATGTTTTATTCTAGAAAGGCGACGCCGTTTTTTTTTTAATTTTTGCAGCACTGAAAGTACTCTGTAGACAGGATAACCCCGTTTCAATTTTCGTCGTGAAAATCACGAGAGAGCATTTATTAAATAAAGAAGATAGCGTCTTTACGATTCGATCCTTATCTTTATGATTCTATATAATGTTTCACTACAGAAAGTGCCAGTAACTCCTCAGTTTTTATCGTGACTAGCGCATGTGTTGAATACAAGAGTCATTTATGATTTAGCCCTCGCCTTTATGGTTCTATAAAAAGTTTCATTACAGGAGCTCGCAGTACACTGCTTCCAATTGTTTTAACACTAGAATACAATGGCCAATATAATATCTTTTCAATTTTCCTCGCAAAAATTACAATAGCAGATGCTTTTATGCAGTAAGCTTTTATTCAGTACCGTTTTCGCGTTGTTTTTATGCTTCTATATAACGTTTCTCTATTTTTAAATGACAATATATCGGTCTTTTATTTTTTCATCTTGCTTTTCATTTCTCGTAAAACAGTCGGAAAAGTGCAGACATTGAATGAGAATATCCCTAGGATGTTTCGAAAATTTTCAATGAGATTTTCCATATTTACTGCCCGAGGCACTTCCCTCTAATAATTTATCTGATAAAATGTAATTTTATATGTGAAAAAAGAAATCCCCGAGTATTACCCGACTTTTATCGCTCCTGGAGGCATGTAAACCCTTAAGGCGTCGGTGCAGCAGATCCCAAGGGACACGGAACCCCTTAAAATGAATGATCTATCTTCTATCACGACTGTTGTATTACGGAGCGTAAAATGGGTTCTTCAACTGCCTGATAAAGGACATGCAACCTTTCCCGTTTTCCGTCTTGAAATATAATCGAATACGGCCCCTATGCATTCTGTCTCGTAAGAACAGATTCATCGTTATGCTATTTTTCTGTAATTTATAATATATTTATTTATTTATTGTGTAATTTCCCAAGCTCTGGTACATTTATCAAATAGATTCTACGCTACAGAGTTTTGCGGATGCGAATCGCAGCATTTTGCTCGAATTGCACTCTTAGTAATACTTGCTAGCATGATTTCCATGTTTTCAATCCTACTGCATCCACGCGTTCAACTGGTTCGTTCTGCGCGAGTACAATTATCCGAAGCAAATGAGAATGCAATGTAATACTCCCGTGTTTTTAATTATCGTTGTAGAATTATAATTATGACCCTGTTTCTGCATGTTCCCGAGTACATGCTCCATAAACGACTGCTCTCTTTTAATCTACGTTTAACATTTAACACGGAGTCTAATTGCAGGTGTCCCATCTCCCTAGGTGATCGCGTGTTCCCAATGGTATTTTTATTTACTAAAGTGTCCGTTTAAGAGTCTCTGAGAGAGAGAGAGAGAGAGAGAGAGAGAGAGAGAGAGAGAGAGAGAGAGAGAGTTGCTCCGACGGACAGACACCTTGACATCGAACCGAATCATTCGGATGATATTTTGGTGGGCCACCCTGTATGCGAGAACAATAAGAATCCGGTTCCAGCAGCCGCTTGTATAATGCAGTGTGTTGGATTTTCGTATAGACATTTCGCGATATTGCCAATTTGTTTCGTGGAAATGACTTTCCGCGGCCGCGATTCATGATCGTTCGATCGCGAATTAATGAAATTTACTTACGCTCCAATTTTTCGGGCACAATGTTCGCTGATTGGTCATGCGATAACTGGGAGGCCTTCCGTTTTACTAACAGCGGCTACGTCAGGTAAAAGTTATTAAACAGAGGAAACTCTTTCACGGGAGCTGCTCGTTCCGCACCTGCGTATGCCCGCAATTTGACCTGAATTTCACCTGTACTCCGATACCTACGCAAATCCTGTAGTATTTGTTGCGAACAACAAAATTTCGCGCTGCGCGCACAACGTTTACCGACGTTATAATGAATCGAGGTCGTCGAACACATCATTTATCTAGATAAACACCGTGAGGACCGGTATTGTTTAAATATTCACGGATTTCGAATTGTTTAAAACAACAATTCCGATCGTATTACGTTGCTCGGAGTAGCTCGACGTTTCGCGACTAAAATTGATTATGACAATACTCTCCAGCTGAATCAGTGATAACCGTGAGAAAATGTGCGCAGCTAACTTTTCGATTTCATTTTGTGTTTATTGTTAGCTTCGTTTTCAAAATAATCGTATGGTATGCATCGACGTGTCTTTTCCGTTCAATCGACTGAGAAACATGATCGAATAGTCGTCAAAAGTGTATAAAAGAGTGAATTGGACAGTTTGAGGAAACAGCCATGGAAACGTAAGTGACCAGAACGCTTCAGTGACACCATAGCTGCCATGCCAGGGTTAAGATGAAGAGTTAGCTTACGGAAGATACGCCGCACCACACCGCCGTGGCTAACAGCCAAATCTCCAGGGATTTGTGGCAACTTCATTAAGTGTTGTTACCCCTATCCGAAACGTAGAAATTGCCACTGCATCACCTGCGATCATTTACTCGCCAAACACATATATTAATGTTCTCTGCGAGACAAGCGCCTCAACGTGAGTCCTCAAAAATCGATCGGGACGAATTTAAAAATGCTGGCACACTTTTATGCACTCGGTGAAAATCGAGTCACCTTTGTCCAAATATAAGGCTGGAAATTTTGGATTTTTCGAAGCGATTTCGAAATTTCTTTGAAACAAGTATTACTCTGTGTTATAACGGGATCTTCAGGCTCCGATTCGAGGCTAGCAACGTTCGATAATTCCCACGGGAAGACGATTTAAAAGCACTTCGAACGTATCCTTCAAAATCGTGCCATTTTCGAGGAAATAAAGGGTTGGTAATTCGGGCTTTTCCAAAATCACTACGACATTTCTTTGGGACTGAAATTATCCTATCTTAAGACGCACTCTCCGAGCTTTAATTTGGAGCCAGTTACGGCCAATAGTTTCCAAGGGGAGGTAATTTACGAAGGGAACGAATTCGAAATCTCTTTTCAAAATAATTGCCCTATCTTAGAGCGGACTCTTGAATGACTCATGAATTTGAGGCCAGTGGCGTTCAAAAATACCCACGGAAATGCAACTTAAAGTCGATCCGAAGCTTTCCTTAGAAACGAGATAACGTTTTACTTCGTTCGGATATGCTTGTAATTAACACAGAGAATTTTGATTTCCCGTAAATATCCGCGGTCTGCAATTTATAACATTCCGTCACGCGTAATAAATCCTCTCGTAAAATATGTGAAAGCAGTATTTTGAGCAGCGAAGAAAATTATCCATCGCAATCAATACGTTTTACAGTTGTCCAGCTGCGAAGCCGATATAAAATCTCCCGATATATTGTTATGAGTCGCAAATTTAAATAACGACGCGCGTTAAATTAATTCGAATTCTCTTATGGAGAAATCGTAACGCGTGCGCAACGGCTGGCAACATTCACGAGTGTCCTCTAATGCTATATTTTAACAGAACCTAATTAAACAGCGGGAAAAATGACTCAAAGGCCGCCGTTTACCCGAGGAAGCAGTGCAAAGAATAATTTCTCAGTTAATTTATAACCTCGTTTTCTACGTGACCCTCATTTACAGAATCTTTTCAACACGATTCCCGAATTAGCCGCCGCGAACAAATCTACGAATTCATTCCTGTTAATCCCTACATTTCCGCGGGAGTATTAACAGGAACACCGGCCCCGTGTCTGTACAAACAACACGTCACGTAGCGGAGAACAAAAAAATGATTATCCCCGCGATGGACGAAGTTTAATTTACCAAAGTTTGCAGCGTCACGGGAAGGATGTTCGCTATATTGCCAGAATCCATTTGGAATCGTTCAGGGGGCCGCAGCGTGCCAGCGAATGCATTCTGGACAATGGACTTTACGTTTACTCGAATCGCTGGAACTGCCGATTATGCCAACCTTTTTCTATCCTACCGTATTATGGAAACCTGAATCGCCCTGCATTTTCTCGCGTGCCGCGCTGCTGTTACTACCAATTTGCCGACAGTTTTCTCTTTATCAATTATCTTCCCGGTTTCGAGGTGCGCCAAACGTTTCCACAGTTTTTCTGCGGCGCCGCTTCGATAATCGACAGCGGCAATTCAATTTTTCTGCGCGATTAAACCGCGGTTCGTTTAAACAAACGGAAATCTAAATTCGAAATCTCCGAACGATCTTGTCTGCGCAATTTGTATTTGCATTTCTATATAAAGTTTACGAGATTGTCCGGGTTCTTAACTTTCAATGGGTGGATTCGAAAAGTGCAACGGCTTGATCAACGCGTTGGATTTTCGAGTTACGAGTTCTTTTGTATTTGATACAACAAATAGAAGTCACTTGGGGATATTTTCCTTAAATAATTTTAATAGGTTGGTACTTTTATTAACTCTACATTTGTGACTATTTTAGCCCCATTCATCTTATATGTACACTTATCAGTAGACTGCGGATTTTATGCGTTTATAGCAAAACTCGATAGTTGCAATTTAAAGCAGTAGACACATTGAAAGATTTAAAAATGCTAATACATCATTTTCAATCTGTTAAAGTTATTGAAGAAAGAAATAACTTGCTATTTAGTTTACATTACTTACAATGGGTGAAGTTTTTATTTTTACATAGAAATCCACAATCTACTTATCAGATTTTTTAAATTTAACTTAATATTTATTGACAATATGGTAAAAATGTCTTCTTGATAATTTTCAACTTTCACAAGACATTTCGATAATTATAGAACAAAGTATAAAAGTATAATGTGCATCTTTCAAAAACACGAACATAAAACAACATACCACGTATCCAGGAATATTATTAAAGACGTCTCCGTGGAATTGATTAAACTAAGTACATCCACGCGAACGGCGAATTTGTTGGCAAGCTTAAATAGAGAAGAAAATGCATCGCTCACCAGCGGCGACAGTGGCTCAAAAATTCCGTGACGCGTTTGCGGGAGCGTTTTAAAATTCCGACGAAGCTCGGCGAACTTTCCATGTATCCGGAGTCCGCTAATCGGGACCACTTAATGCAATTTTATCCATAAAAGAAAGTGCGGAAGAAAGCTTAGGATTAAGGAGCATCGTTGGAGGAGAAATTACCTTGTGGGTGGAAAGGTTCGCGACAACGCAAGCGAGCACCGCTTCTCTGCCCAATGGGACCGTCACGTTCGTTATTGGCACGGTAAAGCTCGGTCCCTCTGAAACACAAGAGCGTTATCTTCTAAATAGTCCGGTATAACGTGGGTTCATTAGACCTATACGTCTCCATCGATAAAATCGATCTCCTTTCTTATTACGAAATGCGCTTCTTTTTTTTTGCCGCCGCAGTCCCGCTAATGGTCGCTCGGCAGACAAATACCGTAGACTTCGATGCGAGCCACAGTTTATTTAACACGTTGATTGCCGTGTCAACCATATTTCGGTGACGTGTTCGGCCAGGCTCGAAAATTCATTTTCACGCCGATGGCACGCAAAATTGAGGATCGGAAGAGCGATTAACAATTTGCGGATTTTAGGGTGAAACACGGAAATGCTGGGAATGTCGGCTATTAAAATTATTATGAAACAATCTCCGTGATGGTTGACAGTCTAGTAATAGTCGCGGCAACTGTGCGCCGCGAACGATTTTTACTAAAGCGACTACTATATATTTTTGGTATTTGGATTCTCTTATGGAGGTAATAAACATACTAGTTCGTTGAAAATCTGTACGAGGACATTCCCGATATTCCATCGGCAGCATTTACTGCTCGCTGGTACTGCCAACTATTAACGTTCCCATTTTTCCTTTCATCTTCATTCAGGTAGTAATTAATAAATTATGCGATCCTCCTTTAATGTGTCTAGTGAGAATAAATTTCCTTCTTTCGCAGATGGTAAATTATAACTCGTCCAGCGGAAAGGAAGCAGGGCTTTATCATCCGATTCTATATTCGTTCGAACGCGAAGTAGTCTAATGAAATTGCGTTAATTGGTCGAGCATTCCAATTTCCCCTTGTATCGTTCTAATGAAATAACGAATGAAATGATATCAAGCCGGCAGAGAGGGCGTACGGAGGATATTTATTAGAACGACCGTGGCCCGGTCGAGAAGATTCAATAAAAGAACGTGTCTAGCCGAATTACAGGGCAAAGTTTCTAGGGAACACATTGTTCCCACTGCAAACACGTGACGCCTCACGTTCGCCGAGTAACTCATTCTCCGCACACTGCTGCATCGACAGAGAACGTTGAGAATTTACTGGCACGAAACAGTTCGGTTTTATACAACACATCGCACGCGCGGCATACTGCAAACGCGTGCACTGCAAGCGCACGCGGTTTCCTAATGTCGCCGGTAAAGCGAGCTGATTTTCTGCGGGTCGCGTCCCGTTATCTTCGAGTTTGAATCAAAGACTTTCGACCGCCTAATCCTGGTTCACTGGTCGTCGCGCGTCTACGCAAATTGCTCGGTGAAGTTGGTGCAACGAACGTGCAAGTGCATCGCCGCGCGATTTGTCTAAATCGAAAAATCGAAAATGACTGCTCTCGATGCATTTTGGTCAATTTTTCCGCAATTTCTCTGTATTTCATAAAGTCCCTCGGTTTTCGAAACGATGACGTGATTAATTATAGAATCAAAGCAACTTTTACATGTTTAAAAATAAACTTAACGAAACATCATATTCGTATATTTCTATTTTAAAGATAATAGAAGATAGAAATATACAAATATATTCGTAACAATTGGGCAAAAGATAATACGAGTACTGATTGACGATTATAACTCTTTAGTTACTCCAAATTATCATAAATTGGTTATAGTAACTAACGATTTATTATCGTTAATCATTAATTAGATTACTTTTTGTCCAACTCCGAACCCAATAGCAAAGGTAAATTAGTAATTCGTCCGTGATCACAGATTCCTGAATTATGATTACAGATTACCAAGTGTAATCATGATTACTGATACATTTTCGTAACGATTAATTAATTAACGATTAGGGCTATGATTGCTCAAGTAATCGACTACTGGTGAAATCGAATTCTGGTTGAAATTACATCAATAATAGGGTGGAGAGTTGTTGTTCAACGGTAAGAAACATTCATCGAATGTGCAACGTTACGCGTCATTATCAAATATTTGCAGAAAATTGTCTTCTTTTATTTCACTTAAATGCTTTTAACATCGTCTGCATCTGTGAACTGTTTTTCAAATCTGTCGCAACTTTTAGGACGGCTTTCAGTTGAAGAGCCTGGATTTTTGGAAAAATTGAGACTCCCAAAATTGACTGCAAGTATCAGGTTCGTTCGTGTACCTATTCCAAAGGGGTATTTTGGTTTTTTGACTACGATAAAGATTGAAGGAGATATTCCTTGTTCGGCAAAGCATTAAAAGACCAACGATTAAAATGTTCATTTGTATACTTATTGATCGCCGCTTTAAACCGGAACAGCGATAGAAAAATCACAGAGCGAAATAAAAGTCGAGTGCAGAAAATAATATATTCTTCTCGCAATTTACGTATTCGTTTATATCAGAAGTAAATAACATTCATCTAACCATCGTTATTAATAATTGGATCGCAGATCCTTTTGTATTAGCGGTGGAATGGCGCACCCAGCGAAAGATACGCAATTTTCGATCGCATAAAGTATTTTCGGTGTACCTACTACAGCTACAGCTGATTGCATGAAATCGTCCAGTGTGAAGGAAATGGGGTAAGCTCCATTAGCGAGCTCCAAAGTTCAATATGTACTCATGAATATCAATCAATTCAATATCTACGATTCGTTTCATTCAGTTCGATTAATACTCATAAAAGGGAAAATGGTTCATCATACGCGTATTTGCAAAGTAGTTGGTATCATTAAGTTCTCTCGCGGATATGGTAATGGCAAAAATTTTATTTCAGTTAGCATTTCCACTAGAACCCATATTTATCCTTTCCGATTACATTGTCTCGCGTAACGTGGCGCGCGTTGATTATGGACTTTCAAATACATCCAGTGCGTTACATTTTTTGACAATGAACGTACGATATTTTTCGTCGGAAATTTTCTGCGCTCAATACCGCGAGAACAAATTTCTCCCCGCCGATAAAGTATCCAAAATGCTTTGTTTCCCTACTCCGAACTCTGAGCGAACATTTTTTTAACGAACAATTCGTCGTAATTAATTAATTTTATATCTACCCTCGGAAAAGTTGCTTCGTTAACACTCGGACAGCGGACCGTTTTCGCAACTGTACCATTCAGGATGTTTATAACAATTCGGAGCTTCATTCAGCTATTTGTCGAAACATATTTCTGAAAATATTTCTTGGAAACTTATTATCTTTCTGTTGTCCCGAATGTAACAACAATTTGTTTTATTTATTATTTATTCATTAATTGTTATTATTTATTTATATGTTTTTATTTGAATAATCAAGCGAACGATTTAAAGAATCTGACTGAACATTGACTCAGCCACCGCCGGGCGAGGAGTAATTTTTATAAATGCGTGTGGTCTGTTAATTATTAGATTGCGGATTTTATAGAATTCTGAAAAAGGGTGTACAAGTATGTGAAGTATATAAATTCCGATTCCGTTGGTGGGAACTGGTTCAGAAAATCGCAATTTTGCTCGACGCTTCGCGGTTTCCTAATAAGGGATGTTTCGTTCCGAATTTCGGTTGAATCCGGGTAGAGACTGCATTAGCGGATGAACAGGGTAGAAAAATGGCCGCAGCGATTTTCGTGGCGACTACAGTTGAAGCGAAACCGCGTGTAACCAGGGAAATACGGATATTATAATTAAATCGGATTATTGGAGCTAGTTAACGAGTCGACGGTAAAACGCTTTGAGGTTGTTACGTTAAGTAGGCATGTACGAATCGTGCAAAGGCGATGAGGTGGCAAAACGGGGATGTTGGCAAGGGAGTTGAAACCCGGTGTGCGCCAACAGATAAGCACTGATCCCAATTACACGTTGGGTAGACCAGTTCCCAGGCTGAACGGATCATGGATTATTGACTCCATCTTGATTACTTGGCTCCCGTCAATACAATTGAGAGATCGATACACCCTGAATTTCCCGCACTTGACCCCCACGCATGCCACGGCGCACTCATATTTCCGAAATATTTATCCATCTCCCAGCCTTTAATTATCACCGTCTACACATGCCCCAGGACAACGAAAACCTATCAAATGTCCACCCCAAGAATTTCACTCTGGGACATCTTAAACGTAGCAATCTTATTCGCGACAAATATTTTCTTCTTTTTTACGAAGAATAATATCTCTTTTATTCCACATTCTTACGAAGAATATCTCTTTTATTCCACATTTTTACGAAGAATAATATCTTTTTTATTCCTCATTTTTATGAAGAATAAAAAATGATTTGTTCGCAAAGTCTGCCAATATTTTACTATTTCAGAGAAGGCTTTATTTTCTATAAGCTCTTTCCCCAATTTCTCGCGTTCCCTGAATTTTTAAAAATTCTTAAAAAACTCGCCCGCGCGTAAGAAGCAATCGCAACGCAGCTTTTTTCGAGTGTGATTCTTTCTCTCAAATATTAAGTACCGATTACAAATAGGAAAACAGACAAGTGATGTATTTATTCTTTTATGATGCGTATTTTTTATGTGCTTTTCGATGTGCAATTTCGAGATTGCAGGCCGTGTATGCTTTTTGAGCTCCGTATTTTCGTAAGGGATCTTGAATTTCGTGTAAAGGTCAACATTTTCGGAAGACCCCGGGATGCCGCGCTTATGGCGTCCGTTCGATATGGCGGATCCGCCTAGGGCTGACGATATTCTTGTTTCGTATGGATTTATTGATGTATCTTCGCTGCTTATCATAGTGTTCTGAATCGGTAATGAACAGGGCGACTATGCGCGCTGCAATATGCAGTAATGTTACCGTATAGCATAAATCTCGTATGCATTGGGTTTCTTAAGTATCGGAAAATACTTCATAGCCACGTGCCTTGTAAGCAGTATTTTATACATCCTCGCTAACTTTCTGCGCGTAACCAACTGCCACATGTCTGACAACGTCTGTCTGCTTTACTTCAAACTTACCAAACTAATCTTGAGTTAATTACAGTAACGCGAAAAATGCAGTTTTAAATATAGTGCGGGATATAAAGCGAGGTCTGTACAGTGTTTTAAACCGTACGGCAGCAAGTATTTTAATTTAATTTTTACCAGACGTTTTTAACATGAAAGAAAGTTCTTTACTCCGAATCTCATGAAATAGTCCGCGAAAATGAAAAATTCGCACGAGCTTTGTAAATTAAAAAGACGCGGTCGGATCATTAATTTTGTTAATAATTTTTCCGATGAATCTGAAGCAAAGTAAGCCGACCCTTTGCAATTTTTGTCGATATTATTTTGATTATAAAAGACATTTCACATTTAATCATTACGCTTTCTACAAATACTGGATTGAGAATAAGACTACGCTTAAATCCGACAGGTGTACGTTATTTTATAACCATGATTAGGCTGGATTCATTTAACCTTTCTCCTTTTTTTTTATTGAATGCTGTATAACAGGATTATTAGTAAATTAAGATTATCTTAAATTAAGAAACAATATATGCAAAAATAAGTAGGACAAATTTCATTAATATAGAACATATAAATGGACAATATGAGTAACAACAGATAAACTACAAATTAAAGATAAACACAGTACTGCTTTAGAAGCTTCGAAATAACCATTAACGATTTCTATCGTAGTATGCTCTTGAAAAATGAAGTTTATTTAAAAACTGATGGGAACATTTATATATTTATTACCCTTTCCCGATGGTTCAAGGTTTAGAAAATTAATACCTGTTTCATTATTTTTTGTAATATTTTTAAAGTGGTCAAAGATTTGAGGAAAGGAACATACGTAGGAAAAAAGAAAAAATTGTTTAATTTATCGAAAAAGGGACCACGGAAATGGTTCTGGAACCACGAAAACGGAATTTAAACTGTCTTCATAAATGATAAGTATTGACGGAACTGGCGAAATCTGGGTCGGTGTATTTTCGCTGTAAATTCATCGTAAGAAGTTTCATCGAAATCGATAACCTAACGACTGTGACTTCTTAAATGCAAAAAATGCCAGGTATTAAGGTCTCCGGTTACGAATATTAGGCATTAAAGAAGAATAGGACAACCGGAAAGCGCCGCGGGACGTGCTTAAAAATCACACTGCTGAAATAACGTGCCAGGCCATTAATTTTAATGTTGGACTTGGAAAAGAACACGTTATATGTAGACGTACAAAGCACTCTCTGCATTTTCCACGTTAGGGTTTCCGTAAACACAGCTCCCAGGGCTGAACTTATGGGGCAGAATTTTGAGTTTTTATTTAGTGAGAAAGTTTCACGCCAGACCGCGCCTTCCGACCGCAACGAAAGAAATATTCGTCTCTCTCTCTCTCTCTCTCTCTCTCTCTCACCCACTCTCTCTCTCTCTCTCTTTCTCTCTCGTTATGTAACTGACCCGAGCAGCCAACCATCGCATAATCTACAACATGTTAATGCAAATTATTGCGTCTGGCTAATGAGAATACAAGACCAGACGAACAACTTCCACCTGAAGAATGTGTCCCAACCGCGGCAGAATTTCTCTTGTCTTCAATTTGCTCGACAAGCTAACCTGCGTGACACCGACACGAATTTGCAAATCATGACGCTGTTTGAACAAGAGAAATGTTTGCTGAATTTAATTTAATCTCTGCACGACGATTGCGTAATTAGAGTAACTAGTCTTTTCGTATTTACGAAGCAAGTTCGTTTTCATAAAATCAATGTCAGCCGTACACATTAGTGTCATGTATCTGGTGGTGCAATTAGGGAGAGGATGATTGTACATGCAAAAATGAGTCGAAAAAAGAGTAAAATTTTTTCATTCAACACTGCGTTTTCGAGAAAACTGAGTCGAAAGACGCGCCAAGTTCGCGTGGCTTGTATTATGACAAGTAGTATTGGCTTGTTATGGTCAGACGCGCCACTCGATTCCTATTCAATAGTATTATTTCTCAAGCTCAGTTTTTTCGAAAACAAAAGCTTGAATGAGAGAAATGTATTCTGCATTTTCGACTTATTTTTTTAAATAGAATCAGCGTTTATCCATATATACCACCATTTACATGACACCCTGTATATTACGAATTTTGTACTTTTGTCGGAGAAATGAACAGGTGAAACACAATATAGGGAAAATATAATTTTATCGGGAGAATTTAAGAATATCTTTTTGACGACTCACGTAGAACATTTTTATTCTACATAATTATTAAGCGTTCTTAATTTTCTTGTCTGATTGGCTGCGATAGAATTGGAACACCTGGTTCCAACATTATTGTTAATTCGTTCCATAATTTCCATCTGCATCATTATTACTTAATATTCAATGATTTAAACTTATATTTATGATAAAATTATTAAAGATTATAAAATTATTATAAAAAATCCCTAAATAACTAATGTTTTTCAGAGCATTTCTATTTCCTTTAAACGTACGTAATACAATTAGAAAAAAATAAGAACATTTGTTGTATGACCTGTACATTTCTAATTTTTGCTTTGCAATAATTTTATCCACGTTCTCTGCTCGCATTGTTCGATGAAAACGTGGTGTATGTTATTAAAAATGAGCACTTCTGGTGTCTCGGTGATCAAAATTTAAACGGCGAGACACTTTCGACGTAATCGCGCGATTATGATCCACGAAGCGACAAGGGAGACCATCAAATAAACATAATGCCATCGCGTATTACGAAATCGCAAAGCAACGGAATTGTTGCGACGCGTACCGTCAAGGAAATCTCGAGCCTAGCAGAGAAACCGGCGAGCTTCCTCCTCAAGAAACTTGGTTCACTGTCACCGGAATATTTCAGTTTGTTTCTCCATTCCCTTAAGGAATGCACTCCGCTATTACGTATTTCTAAGCGCGACGTCAGATGTGAAGGAACCGTGGAAGGACTTTCCACTGTTCTCGGGGTTTACTACATTTTTCGTATATGATTTATGTTTAAACAGCGGGTTTCTTATGCGTTCGCCTGAACGAATTTAAATGGCGGCCGCCCGCGCTCTTAAATGCACAACATCACTGACAATTATGCAAGCGACATTACATATTCGGCGATAAAATATTACTGTCGAAAAATAAATTAGACAAGTAAACTCTGACAGAGTTTACACAAAAGATCATTTTCGGAATCGTACGTATCGAAAGGCTGAGAAGGGTATTCGTAGTTGGAAATCGTTTTGCGATATACCACATTTTTCAAATTCGTGACGATTGGATTTAATTGATTTAAAATAACAGGATACATACATTTCAACGTGTCAAGAGCCTTGCAATTTTTCTTCCGACATTTTTCCGTGTGGAATAAAATGCGAATTCATTTTTGTATACCATTGGAAAATGTCTCTAAAGTCCAATTACTATACAAAATTTTCTTTAAAAATCGGAAAATTGCAGATTTCTCGAAACCAAAATATCCGTAAGTATTCATGCTATCGCCATAAAAAGATATTCTACATACTGCACATGTTTCTAAAGTATAGAAGCATACGCATTGTGCAAAAGTGGAAAATAAAAAATATATTCACAGAAGACTATGCACAAAGCACATTTATATTCGTATCCAATTGTTCTAGCCGTAAAAATATGCGCTGGCATAAGCATCCGGAGTCTGGTTTTCACGCTTACGATAACGCGAGAACGTTCTTGCAAACCAGTCAGAGAAAGGTAGATTAAGCGTAAGATCTCGGGGAAACAATTATGAACGATGGTGTACAAGACTGGAACAAAGGGAAAGCGGCAATGGAGCAATTGCTCCCGGCGAAATCTTACTTTCCATTCCCCGGAAATGTAATCAACCGGAAGCATTTTGTTGCAGAGAAAAGCGGGGTCGCGCTCGGTAGGACATCTGATACTCCCCAAGAAAGTGGTTTTCCCCATCGCGCTCGAATTGTCCTTGCCCTTAACCCGCGCATTTCAATCGGATCGGCCCAGGTTTCGAGCTTATAGAGAGCAGTCGAGAGGGAAACGAACTCACCACTTTAGTAGCAGTTAAAAGGATGTCCAACTTGTCCCAGCCGAAGCCCTTTGCGAACTCCTCTAAACTTGGCAGTCGCTATCGAGTGCACTCCGAGAACCGGTTCCACAGTTGTCCCATACCAGTGCCAGGTACTTGCCTTTTTAATGAGCATATTGTTGTTCCGGGGAGAGAGCACGATCAACCGAATTCCTCGGAAACTCATTACAGTCGAGAGTTAAACGTCGCCCCAACAGTAAAACCAAGTTCGAATGTCGATAAAAAATGCCGTGCCACGTATTACCAACGAGTTTATGTTCGTTTATAGCAACGCGGTCCCGGGGCTGTGTGCGAATACCAAGAACTATTAAATTCTTATGGTAGTTTACATTTGCGGAACACTATTTTGCGATATTCACAAAATATTTTGCGATACTTACAAAAATGGATGTAAGTTATATAATGTCGAAATTGGAGCTTTAATTATTAATTTTTTGACTTTTTTAGTTCGCCGACTCTTCGCGAGAAATAAGAAAAATACTATTTTTAGTCATCCGGTCGGTAGTGTGTTAATGTAAATTGATCAAATTTCTATTTCACTTTCATCAGACTCTTTCAGTCAATAAATAATGATAGAAATGATATTTTAAAAATATATTTAAAAAATTATCTTCTAAATATTTGAATTTGTGGTAAAAAGTGCGATAAAAATAATATTTTCAAAATGTTATCTTACAAATAACTGGTAACCGATGTTCCCAGGCTAGCCCTCCCTTAAATAACAAAAAGTCGAATAAAATTAGTTCGCAGGTATCAGTGGCCGATTATTGATTCCCAGAGCAATTAATCGCTCATCGTATAATCCGCCATAATCGCGCACGCACGTTGAAGAGAACGTAAGCGTTTAGATCGATCGATATTTCGCGGTTCGGTTACATAAGGGGTTAAAGAGGGTCTCCCGTAGGATCCTGAGAAAAGACGGTCTACGAGCAAGGGGGAAAGATGAAACATGAGGACGGTCGGAACAGGACGGACCAGGATAGGGGAGGAGGACGAACGAGGAACAGAGAGGTAGCGAGGCAGTCGCTGAAATTGAGATGCCTTATCTTGAGGATGAGAAAGGAGTCTTTCGGATGGAGTGCAGTTGGTGAAGCGAGGTCCCGCAAAAATCTTCCGGGGAATAAAAGGGGATACTGCTTGCGGGAACCAACCGGTTTCACTAGGTCGAACTACTTCGTTTGTTCGTATTGCGCACCTCAGATTCCATGTGCTTCCTAGAGAATCCGTCCTCGTGAAAGTGGAAGTCGAAGCTAGCCGATGCGGAATGTAAAATTGCTGCCCGGTCCCAAGGGATTGTTAGGGAGTCCTGAGCGTTCTCGTCGCTGTTTTTTCCTTTGCAGACCGGGAGTTTGGTCGAGCCAATTTGATCTCTCGGACAGTCGGTGCACGACAAACGTGTTTGTACAGTCCGCGTAAGGAGAGACGGGATAAAGCGACGGGCAAACATAATAATCGTGTCTTTCGTGGATAAGGATTTGGAAAACGTCTCTGATCAATTTCATGTTTGCATGCTGCAATTGTTGTGATACTGTGTTTAAGCAGGGGTTTACGAGACTGTTCGTGCTAGAGCTTCAAGCATAATCGACTTATATCTTCTGGCTTTTCAGAATTGTGTTGGAGGAGTAGTTGTTAACACTGCTGTGATGAAAGTTTTAGTTACACGTTGAAAGTAGTGTCGAGAAGAGAATGGTAGATAGAATGATCCTTATAAACCAGCCTTTGTAAAATGACCTTTACAAAACCGTCTTATATCTTTAAAAGATCGTCATTATAAAATGA
>CM052160.1:11388048-11509995 GCA_028455555.1 Augochlorella aurata | reverse complement strand
CGTGGCCGTCTTGGTCGATCACTTAAGCTTCTCTTAGGGGGTATGCTGCACCGAGATTTCAGGCGCCTTAGTTATTTCGTAGAGTAGATCGATGCAATAATTATAACTGGACTGCGGATCTTCACTCAAAATAAATTTATACATTATGTTTATTATACATTATAAATGCATAAGATCAGCAGTCTAATTATAACCAATGCACAAGTCCATATGCTAATCCCTTGGCACATTAAATTAATAAGGAACAGTTTTTAAACCTATATATTTAGTTATGGCACTCTCAAAGGTCGAATATGTTCATTTCACATACGTTTATACACATAAAAATCGCAAAACGAGCAAAATGGAAGATGTAAATATGAGATATAAATATTTGAATTTAATGTTAAAATGCAGTTTTCATATTAACTTTAACTGATATCCTACTTTACACGATTTAAACACCTTAAGGTTATGTGATAATTACATTAAAGTTTACCTCATATAATTAATGAATTTGTTTAGGCTTAAAATCAATAAAAATAATGAAAAATAAAGAATGACATTCAGGGTATATTATTTAGCAAATTAACAACTGCCTTCGAAACGATCCCAAAACCAACTTAGTGGGATTCTTTCACCGGAAATGGCAACAGCGAGAATATCAATGATTTTTGGAACGCCAGGAAATTAGAGTCCGAACATTCTCGGAATCACCGTAACTGCTAATGAGTCCAGTGGATCGTAGCAGCTGCCGTAGAACGTGTTTCTAACCGGCTAACCGTCAGCTTCGATAAATACACAAATTACTCGCAGCCGGTTGCTCCGTGTTTGAAGTCCAGGCCGACTCCTGAAATCGAGCCAAGTGCTCGAGCCCGGCTTGGCGCGACCCGACGTCGAGACGTCTTTCTCGATGGGAATTTTGACTTTTAAATTTTTCTACGACTAATTTCCTCCGGCCGGAGGCTGGCTCAGCTCGTTTCTTCCTGTCTGGAGGGGGAGCACGGGAAGCGAAGCCACCCGCACTGGCCCGGACAGTTTGACAACAACAAGGACTTTCCTCCGGCTCGAAATTCGCGACTCCCTTTTGGTCCCCGCGGCAGGAAACCGACTCTCCCACTTTCCCTTTTGGAAAGTTCGGACCTGTGACAGGGCATTGTAGTGTTCGGCTGACAAAAATATCTGTAAACAATAGACCGAGTCGCGGACAGCGGGCCGCGTACGGTAGATGTGCGATGTTCATTCGGACCGACGTTCTCAGAGTTTGCGGATCGATCGTGTTGCGAATCGTCGTTGTCTGCTAGTATGTCCAACCTTCCCATCCGGTTTGTTCGGCGTGTATCGGTTTATTCGACAACTGGTATGCTATTTTCGAAGATCTAGATTCCCTCGGCACGAATTTTTAATGTATCGGCTTTCTGTGACATACTGGATGGGGAATTTCATAGAATGGGTTTTTCATAGAAACGATACAGGGATCGAAATAGTGACGAGGCATTTTAGCAAGAAGATTTTACATTAACGAGAATGTACAATTTATTCGAATTATTGTCAAAATCAAATATTCCATTTAGCTGCACTTTACACACAGCCTGCCAGTGCATTGGTACATTGAGAATTATCAATCAAGCATTAAAAAGTACATGAAAAAGCCTAAAGACTTAAATAGTAACAGAAAATCTATACATTCTATAAAAATAATTTAAAAATATTCTATACGTAAATTATTGGTATAAATTAGTTATAAATTATAATTAAGCAATTCCAAGAATAAAACGTGCAGTCACGAGCCCATCAAAGGGTCAAAGTTCTCTAATAAGCGCTGGTATCTTATAAAATTTTTGAACACCGTGGCAGCGTGAAGATAAATTTATTTCTTAAGTCACGTCTTCCAGATTTGCAACGATTATCGAGCAGCCGCATTGTAAAATGCATCGTGTCGAGAGCTTAACGAATGCGAACGAAGAGTCAGAAGTATCGGGAGAATTCTCCACAATTTATTTCGCCCGTCGCTCAGATTCGCGACAGTAACCAGGTGCACGGCACCGTCGTCGGGTGCTTGATAAATATTAAATAAAAGTGTACGTCTGGTTCCGCGGTCCGGTGCAAGGAGAAAAAGAATTTCGATCATTGACAAGCATCAAATATGAATGGGTGGACGCATCCGTAATCCCGGCACGATTCGTCGATAATGTTGCGGAAACGTTCCCGGCATTATACGCGGTGGAACGCGTATTTCGTTCCTTTGGAGCCGACAGAACGGCCTGTATGCTCGAATAGCTTCGGTTCTTGAGAAGCCGGATCAGACGGGCGTCCTATGTACTCTGCGTTTTCGATATTACACAGTCGTAGATGGATGCTGCCGCGTCGGGAATGCGAATTGAGACCGGAAGGTATGGAGCGCACGCACAGCATCCTGGTTTTAGTCAGCTCCCATCATCCAAAACCAATCCATCGTTATTTGCCCGGAGGATCGGCGAAAGCGCGAAATATTCGCGGTCTACGCTCCGGTAGACACCGGAGGACTTTGCTGGTCGCATCATGCGGTAAAGCTGCACGATTTCTTGCATACGACGTCGCTCTGTTCTTCGCGAAATCTCGTCTGACTGTCGACCGACCTCGTGTGTCGTACTTTAAAACTTTCAGATCGTCGTCAACGACTTTTGGCGATTAAAGATTCAATAAGGCGTAAAATAATAACTAGAAACTCGGTGTGCTGCTCGACACATTCTGCAGTAGAATTAAAGCAGCACCATTTATTTCTTAGAAGGCTCCCTCATTTTTTAGTCGTTTGATCATCGTCTGACTTTCTTTTAAAAAATTTAGATCCTTATCAAGGATTTTTGGCAACTAAAATTGTAATAAATCGTAAAATAGTCTGTACATACTTAATTATTTCGTAGAAAGCGTTATTTGTCAATAATGTAACAATAATGTATCGCAATATTTTTTAACAAGTTTACACCATCGTTAACGTTATTAACCACCTTAAACTACTGTAGTATATTAATAAATATACGTCGTATTGTGTATTTAAAAAAGCATTATTTCTATGCTGGAATGTTCCGTTATTTTACGGAAAAATGTGATTCATTCGATCCGAAAAACGATGAAAAGCGTATGAATCCATTAACAACGCGGATAAAAGTTAATCAAGAAATACATCGTAATCGACTTAGAGACGCTCCCAGTTTTGTGAAAAGAATAATTTATATTTATCTCGATCGAAATTCGACTAAAATTCTCTTATTCTACGGAGAACGGAACTGTCGCGATTACGCGGAAAGAAATCGAACAGCAGTAAAGCCGGGCTGATATTAAAGCTCGAGGCACCTGTAATCGTACTTCGTCGTTCATTTTCCGTAATTATAAATGAAGAAAATCGTCGATGGGATCGAATTTGTCGGCGTCGTTAATTTTTCAATATCGACAAGGGTACGAGGTTAAATGGATCACCGTGTGCATTATCAGCGGGAGATGATTATGCGGGGATCAAAATAATTATGGCCGTTGTCTTCGAGGAGCTGGAATTTAATTGGACGTTAGTTAAATTACGCTTGTTATCATTCTTGGTAACCGATCGATATTTTAGCCCGCGTAGATCGCGTTTGACTTACAATCGATGCTGGATGGTATTACGGTGATGGATATTCGCCGGTAACATTAGGAATCACAGGCTGCGAATTCTGGAAATCTCTATTGACGTTTATCGCCGCGAATTAGCATAACAGCGTAACGTTCGTAATTCACGAGCTATACATTTGTCACATGACGCGATTAATCTTTCTAGTATAAATTTATACGTTTAAGTCAGCTGCGAAATCGGACTGATAATTTCGCGAATAGTCGGCACGAGTCGCTCAAAAATTACGATCGGCTATCGTTTCGCGACGGTCCCACTGAAATGCGCGCAGATTTACAGTCGACGCGCAAAGATATTTATCGAGATATTTTCATGGATACCGGTAATACCAATAAGTTCATTTACGGGCTTATCAGTCATCGTAGAGCACTTTAATTGTTCGTTGAAATACGCGGAGAATAAAAATTGTGAAAATTCGGAATTGGATCGAATAATTTCGCTCGGTTCGATGAAAATACTGGTTTTGAAATAATGCGACTGAAATAGGGGACGCGACGTCGTCGATCTTTGCAGAGATCGCGAGATAGAACATTATAATTCTTTAGTAGACAAATATTTCACCGGGAACGAGGTATTAGTGACAAGATATAAAACATTCCCCTTCTGACGCCTTATTAAGGAAAACAAATGTACCCGTCCCAGTAAATCTGTAGATTCCGATGAAAGCGCAGATTCAGTGGTCCCGTGGGTATGAATCATTTCCGGTGAAACTAGGGTCACGTCTGGAGATAACACGTTTCTCAAGATCTCCTTTTCTAATCTCCGTTTTCGGTATGTACATTGGTTGCTCTTTTATTAAACCGATAAATTGTAATCCAATTTGGAATGTATAAAGACGCCGTTCTTTACATTGGACACTCTGGACGTAGACTTTATCCTGTGGACTTTATCGAATCAGTTTGTACAGATAGACCCGATCTACCTCATAAATCTCAGCAATATATTCGTAGATGGAATTATTCGTTGCGAGAGCAATTACTACAGCATGTAATCATATTATATATAACATAGCATCAAATATAACATAAAGATATATTTAAAAGCCTACCTTTGACTTTACATAATATACTATACTAATTATACTAAACAATAAACTAGATTAACCTAAACTTTTGCGAATGAATCAGTCGCCCAGGTAATTTCTTTAAAAAAAAACAGCTGATAAGAAAAACGTTTCTGAATCATTTCCCAAATCATTATTTGCCTTCTATTTTCCTGTAAAATGTGAAAAATGTAAATTACAGAATCATTTTTGTTCCGAAATGGCGGAAAATCTTGTTCGCAAAAATATTTTGAAAACGATGTTTCTCCTCTCAGTCAACGCGTGGAGCGATCTAGACGATGATCCTGTTTTCAAGAATCACAACTACCATCGTAAGAAACAAGCTGCAACCAAAACGCCTCGGGTAGAAAATTACTGGAATCGCAATTTCGCAGCGCGGCACGACAAGATCAAAGCACTCGGCGAGTTCCGCAAGGGAATCAAGTAAATGTAATCTCGTTACGGAACACATACTGGGGGCTAATCAATCAACCCCAAACGAGATTCCGTATCGTTCGCATCGGTATCGAGTATAGTAAGTATCCGTGGGCCGACGAAGTGGTTCGAGTTCGAAGCGGAGCAGAAGGAAGCCGCATCGGGCACGAAATACAAATCGATCAAGAAGAAGGAGAAGCGGTCGACTGCCAGGACGACACATCGCAGCAAAGGTTGTCAGGTGCGACAGCCGCTATCCGGGAAACCATCTTCCTCGTTGCCCTTTCTCCTTCATCGTGCTCGGACGAGTCGAACGGTTCCGTGGGAAACGCGAGAACGGACGTTGTTAAATGCTGATCATTTGAATCGCGAATATTTATTACAGCTAGATTGCGATCTCTATGCGAAATAAAAATTTTCCGAGGCTGTCGCGAAAAACAGAAATTAAATACAAATAAATTGTCTCTTTTAATAATTCTGATCGGTTGAAAATAGTTTAACAATATTAATAAATTGTTCAATATTATTAATATTATTGAAATGCAACAATATTGTTAAAACAGTGCAGAGCAATAATTATGGTTGGACTACGGATCTTATGCAGTCATGAGGAAAATGATAACGCGAAATATAAAATAGGAAGAACATAAAGACAATAAAAGGACAGAGGCGCGTCATTCTTAAATAATTAAAACTGTTGAGAGGAAAGATACATTTTTATTAATCGACTCTTGTTTCTTGAAATTAATGGAGAACATTTTTATGTCGACATAATGATCCGCAGTCCAATTATGACATATATTCTACGACAATTTCTATGTCAGAGATATATTCTTTTCATAGCAATGCATAGTTTTCCTGTACCTCGAATTTAATTAAGAAAATCTGGTAGGACTGGCGTAACTTTTACCAGTTATCTGGACTTGGAGTGAACGCTTTTTATCTGAGCATGTAACGAAAATTTAATGAACATTGTTCTGCAGATTTTACGCCCTTATATCGTGTCAATTATGCGTGGCATATATTTTATTCGCATACATTTACACAATCTCTTGCCTTTTTTCTATCTAAAATTCTGTCGTAATAGTTATAATAAATTATTAAAAAATAAACAATATTGAAAAACGATTTAAATCATTTGTAAACTTTGTTCTCAACAATCTCAGTTATAGTAAGAATTTTGTCTCAATTTCATCGTAACTTAAAAAGAATGATTTTCAATTCTCATTTAATATTAACATTACTTTATTAATCCGTTCTATTAGAAATGAAATACTGTCCACATTTATATAAATATATTAAATAAAAACAGAAAAATTTCAGTTTGATTTCGCGATAACTCCTCGCATAGAGTCGCGCTAAATTAAATTGTTCTTAATTAAAACGCCAAGACAAGGGGTTGAATCGTCTAAGTCGAGGTTGAACACTTTTTGCTTATGGTCTGACTTACTTTAACCAAAGTTTGACTGCAACTAAAAAATTCCGTTACGCTATTGTTTAAGCTGCGTTGACTGTTGCATAGAAAAAAAGGGTTTCCGGTCGATCGCAGGTTAGTTGGGCCAGGAGAAGGTGTTTCTAGGCTGAAGGGTTGTAACCTGAACAATGACTACACCCGAATCATGTAACCAACCGAGCGTAGGTACCTCTCGAAACGTAACGCCGTCACGTCTTGGTTTTGACCCCGGTTACCTTCTCTCGTTTGGACACACGTTCTTACTTTATGACACCTGTTTGCTGGCGTTGCTACCCTCATTCTCTCTCTAACCTCGCCTCACCGAGCCCCTGTCCACCGTTGGCAGTTCCCTTCTTTAGCGTCGCAGCCGGCTTCATCCAGCGTCCAATATACTGGGCGCAGTCAATACCGACGCCATCGTTTCTGACACGTCGAAACTTTGCCGAGAAATATTAGCGTCGTGCCTCCGCCTTCCTCTTAACCACCGATCTCGCAGCCCCTTCCCACCCTCTTCGTCCCCCTCGCTGTTGTTCTACTGCGGCCCCTAATTTTCCACAGTCTTTTCACCTTGATCGTGCCATTTCAACGGGTTTACATCGTTGCACCGTTTTACACCGTTTTATATCGTTCGGCGTGCACCTTTTTTTTTCTTGTTAACGTCCGGTTGCTGTTTAAGATGGTGTCTCGAAGATCGTATACCTAGATCCACGCGATTCGGACGGCTGCACTCAAGGAGATTGAAAAGTATCGCGGATAGTTTACCGCGCAGAGTTTCACGCTGCATGCCTTATGATCGGACGATCATAATCCGAACCTGTAAACTCGAGCTGCAGGATTCTCTTAAGCAATTTTTCTTTTTGGAATTTGCTCGTTGCGATCTGGATAGACAATCTAGCATCTGCAAGCGTGGTTAAGACAACTTGATGATAGGATGCTACAGATTGTTTTCGAGGTTGTGCCCGATCTTCGTGAACTTCAATGTTGATTCAATTACTGTGCCGCCCCCTGGTTACCGTGCTCCAACAATAATTTTACTCATATTTAAAAACGACATTATTAAATTAAAGATATTGAATTCTTTTAAATAAAATATGGTCTGTAATGTTTATAATGAAATTTCTGTTATAAGGTTCCATGTGTTCTTGCTTTGATCTTGTCATACACGTATGATAAATTATGCTAAGTAATATAGTACGGAATATTTCACGTTTTTACATTTTTGTTACCTCGAACTGATCACAGTGATTGACACATAATTATTAGATCAGTGTACAAAAATTGACATACAGTATATTAATGTCATAAATTGACGCACGGTTTGTTAAATATTTTTTGTTCTTTATATATTATTGGTAATATATTATTATAGGTAAGAGAACACTATTGAATTTATCGGTAACTTCGGACGTCGCTTTAATGGGCACAGTAATTGACACATTCACGCTACCTGATTACTCTAAGCTGTACAATCGACCATAGAAATGTTCGGTGGTCTCGAGTACGAACAAATTTTCTGGCAGGATTGTACATTGACAAAAACACTCTACTATTTTTTATCGAGCGATTTATAACCAGAAGCAGAAATATTGAAATCACCCCGGAACGTTTCGTAGAATAAATCGTTAAGCCAGTTTATTCGGCAAAAGTAAATCGTATGCAGAATTTATGACGCCTATTAGCCGAGCCGCTCATAATAAAACCATCGAATAAAAGCGGCTTAAAAATTACTGTCGCGGAGGCAATAAACCATTTTATTCCGCAAAGGCTTGTACAGTCGATTCTAATAAAGCACCGAGGCTCTAACGCACGAGCGTACATAAAATATTCCGAACATATTTTCTAGTTTTATCATCGCGAAGTCTTAGGGGGCATGAATTCGGGACCGCGAGATTTTCCACGAGATTTATCATTTCCGAAGATTTTTATTCCGCGGCGGCAGCATGAGGCACGGCCCCGCCATTTCTTTGGCTGGAGTAGCCACGCAAAAAATTTAGCGAGCACGCTTTTATGATCGGCGAGAACTAGGAAACACCGGCGCGGCGCGTCGGCTCGGATCGGCGCGCGAAAGGAAAGTGGTTTGCTTCCGTAAAGCAGTGACACGCGACAAATCGTCTGGCATTTCGACAGGAATCTGAAGGTAGATTTATTGCTTGGCGGTGTAAAGGCACTTCCACTAGGCGTTTATACCCGCGCCGCTATTTCAGAATACTCAGGAAACGCGACGCTTGCATTCGCCCGAGCGCGGCGCGGCGCGGCGCGCCGTCTAAACACATTCGATCAATGCGTTCTAGGAATTTCATAAGCCCGAGGTAAAGACTTTAACTAACGCCTCTGATGTTCCGCTAGGTGAAACAGTAGCTATTCCGTCTGGAAACGTTTGCGCAAATACGGTATGTTATGCGAAAGAAAGATTCAGGCCGCGGACTCAAATGGGATTGAAAGCGAGTTTCTTCAATCCCTTGTAGTACAATTTCTATCTGAACCATGTTAATTACCATTTCGTTGTCCCCAATAATTTCCCTAATGCTCTAATTTATGGGCTGTCCCACGTGACACTTTTCACGATTTTTCATTTACATGCGATAATTTGATAAAGAATGTTTTAAACAAAAGTTGATCGGAGTAACGAAACAGTTCCAAAAATTTTTGTTTGCGATCATTGTCAAGGTCATTAGAAAGGCGCCATCAATCATCAATAATATTCAAATGATTTCACGAAATTCTGAAGGTTCTAAACCGAATGCAATTTCAATTTTTCATAATAAACATTATTATCGCCCATTCAAGCTGATTGTCATTTCTTCTTGAAATTTTCATCTTTTTACCTTCAAGGTCGTCCAAAGGTCATAGTATACCAATTTTATTTTTCTAAAACGAAAAACAAATTTGATTATTCAGTTTTAAAAGGGTTATGCCGTTTTGGAAGGGGTACGAATATTTATGAGACTT
Organism: Augochlorella aurata; assembly: GCA_028455555.1. Lineage (NCBI taxonomy): Eukaryota > Metazoa > Arthropoda > Insecta > Hymenoptera > Halictidae > Augochlorella > Augochlorella aurata. Next base: position 11,500,494 of record CM052160.1, on the reverse strand, counting down.
ACTGTACAAAAATAAGTAACTAACTACGGCATGATTAAAATAACTTGCACAACTTTTCAAAGAGATTGCAACAGCTGACTGGTTAACATACTATCAAAGAACTATGACAGTGACCTTATTCCATGCTCCATCATCTCGCCGCAGATGTTCGCGATAAAAAATCGAATGTATAAATAGACCCTGCAATTTTCAACGTTCAAATTGAATCCAGGCAATAAATAGACAGCAGATTTTCGCTGCCGAAGGCCGAATGCAGAAATTGAATTTCCCATTTTCCAATCCTGAAATTCATCTGCGGCTGTATTGGGGAGTCGGTTAATAAGTTTCGGATAAAATACTGTACGGTCTAATCTCGTCAGTAGGTAATGCTCGCCGCGTTCATCGATTTCGCATTTCGTTTTTGCAACATCGATGGTCCAAGCGGACCGTTTAGGGATCGTATTTGCATCGGAAGAAGCGGAGCGCGGGCATTCGAGGCCGTTGAGCTCGAACAATCGCGAACGTCAGAAATTTAGATTGCGATTGGACGCGCGCACGCGGGACTCTTACCACGATACATTGAATCCGCACGTGTCAATAGATCGGGGGTGGGGGAGGGGGGTGGAAGGATGATTTTATCGAGCATTTCCCGAAGCACGGCGGACCGAATTGTTACGAATCGTTGGAATGTAAATCGGGTTCCTCTGAAACGTTGGCGAAATCAGAATGGAATTTCCGGCGCGGCGCGGCGTTGCGCCGAGGCGAAGAAATTGTAGCACGATTTTCATAAACGGCGCTCAAGATGCATCCGCACGGTGACTTCCGCGCGCGTTACACTTCCCCGGGATGCATTCCACCTTCGTCCCAGATAAAGAAAGTTTCCGCGCCGTGAAAATAAACTCGCTGAATTTCGAAGAACTTAGCTGACCACAGAGAAGGGGAATCAACATGCTTCTCACAGACAGTCTTCCGACTACGGGTTCCACGCCGACTGCTGATCTCCCTTTGGATAGTTCTCGTTCTATATCTATGGGAATCGTTCTAGGAATGTTACTGCCGATCGTAATTCGCGACGCATGGAATATCTAGCCGAGTCAACGGCCTACTAAAGCCTTCTTTAACCACCGTTTCCTACCACTGTTACTTTTCTATCTCCTCTGCTCCGTATCCAGGATACCGACGACTTACTCCCCATTACCTCCTTCTCCTCCTTATCGGTTTTATTAGGACAAAACGCGCCGAAACGTTCGACGTGTACGCCTCCATTGTAGAACATATTTATTGTTACGTTCGCTAGTGCGCGCTGAGCGATGCTTAACTATTAACCCTTAACAGGATTATGGTGGGGCGAAACAAAAGCCTGTGCCGGCTGAAATATTATAGAATAAGGAAAAAATAAAGAGAATTTAGTATGAGCATCTGTTAACTTTGAAAATTTGTGTTAATACTTAAAGTGACGACGTACGTCAAATTGACTTTTAACACTAGCGGTGATGTACGTCCAATTGAAAAATCACGATTTTGTTCACTTGAATCAAAACATTTGTTATAATTTTTTTTAGTTACGAGATGTTACAAATAGAAGATTGAATTAATAAAAGAATTATTATGTTTATAAGAAATTGTATAAGGTGTAATTACACGATCGCATAATCGTAGCAATACAAATGAGTTTTAGACATTCTCTCTTTTTCCAGAGTTTTGCTAAATTCTTGACGAAACTGAGAATTTGCATAAAGATCCGCCGCATAAATTCGAGAATTAATCTTTTGCATCCGGAGCTACTCTAACTCCAAAATGATGTCATTTCTTCAAACTTAGAGTATTTCCATTCTACGCAACTTTCCTCGTTTCGCGCGAACGAAAGAATTGATATATATTTTCAGAAGTTGAAACATGGTAAAGTTAAAAATGTTTCGAATAATGGAATGGCGATTCTTAATAGGGCCTCCGAGTCGTCGTTCTTGCGCGAAGGATTAAAGTTGTGCTTCCACAAATTGCTCAAGCACGGCACGTCGAATCTTATGCAGATTTAACAAGTGTATTTTACATAGTACTGTACGGACTTACCTTCGTACATTTACGACGCACGTTTGCAAAATATGTTTTTTGCTTTTTCCTGAAATGTGCCGTGACGTATCAATAAAATTAGATCAATTAGAATCCAACACGACAGAAGAAACATTTGATTAAACTCAAAATTTCCTTTTTTGTGTTTCAACTATCACTTCATTTGTTATTAAATATTTTACAAAACTTTTATTTCCGTTCGATGCTTCTTAAAAATATTGCATTATTTATAATACTTTCGAGAAACTATCGGGAGATCGCCACCTGCTTTATCGTAGCTCGGCAACAATCGTTTCTTCGAATGCAGCAATGCTGTAACCATCTTAGAAAAGGGTTGGATTTCTTTGCGCACCGAGATTGGTAACTGTCGTTTAATGTCTGAAAGAAGACGGATCGTCGGGCAGTGAGTTGCAACTCTTTGACCGACTAGGTATTTTTTCCCTTCTCGAAGCACCACGGAGAAGAGAAGTGGCCGGTGAAAGACACGTCGCTCGAACAGTACACACTCAATGAATGCCACTTTCCAGCTGGATACCAAAGAAAACTGTGCTTTCAGTCCTCGCATCGGGTTTTTGATGCATCTCGCCAGCTTCGAGACCTTTTAAAGCTGCGAACTTATGTCATCAAACTATTCCGCGCAATTTATTCCTTTGACCGTGTACTTTAATTGTTCCCCGGCTACGGCGTTGTTCTTCTTTTTTTTTTTACGGTGACACACACTCGCGCTCTCACAATGTTGCTTTCATAAAGTTGCGCTCCCACGGCTGTGTTCGAGAATTTGCTTAGCTTTCAATTTCGGAGACTTTCAAATAGTTTCTATTGCGTTTATATCGTTATTTGTAGTGCTTTCAAGTGCTCGTATCGGGGCTTCGCGAATTGTTTGAGTGGGGCACGCTATGTTGCATTATTTTAAGACCGAGGCTAATGCACAAACGAGATAAAACAACAACGAATGTTTATTTATGAAACGTGTTCCAGATATTTCTGGTCAAATGGCTTCGATATCTCTATAACGGGAAAATGAAATGGAAACAAACGTTAAGTACACATCCATTCACCAGAGATACGTAAAAATGTTCGGAAAACAATGGCCATACCGAAATCAGTAACTTTTTACAGTAGAAATTACATTAACAAACAAGAAAATTGTTGAACTGCTTCGATCGATGAGTCCATCAGAATTCATAGTTGCACAAAAGATCCATTTCCGTTCTATTTTTGTTTCATTCATTCGATCGGCGATGTTTTATTCGGGACGTCATATTTTAAACAATTGCTTCATATTATGTCACAGCCATAAAAAAATAAAAATTGTAAAACAAATATTGAATAAATTTTCTGTTTACTAAATGGTCTATTTTCGTTCCATGCTCTCGATTGACAATATTTTATTCGGGACATCATATTTTAAACAAGTGCTGCGTATCGTGTCACAGCCATAGAGGAATGAAAATTGTAGAATTAAATAAATTTTCATGTAGGAACGTGAACGAAACTTGAAGCGAAAATTTCTCAAACGTTTCCGAACGTCTTGTCTCTTTGCTTTGCAGAACAATTTCCACTGATCGATATAGTTATCAGCGTAGACAGCTCATGGAGCTTGTAAAATTGTTGAACGAATTGCTTGTTTCGAGATACTTCGATCGAGAGATGATGTTCAACTTCGTAAAAGGAGGATTTCCGAGGCGTTGTTCCCGGGAAAAAGGGATACAATTAACGAAATTTGAACAAATAAAAGTTTCCTTAATCCCCGGCAGCCCTCCATTCGCTAATCAGTAACAAGGCTTTCCCGTGGAACTTCTCCGGGAAAGTAAACAGTCTAAATTTCGACTTACCCCGAAGTTCCCCATGCCTTTGAATGTACTCTGAAACACGATGGAGCTTCCAAGACTTCTCGCAGTTAAACCCAACATACATCTGCTTTGAATATATTAATTTCAGTTGGATCTCAGTTTGCCGAATCAAAGAGACGAAAGTCTGGAGACTGTTCCCCGGCACAGTAAATTTTTCCTCGTTGTTATGCGTTTCGCGAAGTTTTAATTAACTTAATAGCGCGATGCGACTCGAGCGCCGGATAAGTAATTAAATATTTGGACAAATTGTCGATGGAACGCGAAATTTCAGAATTCCACTGTTCCAGCGAATTCCGTTGACTTTGCATGTACTTACTACATACCCATTTCAGTTTCAACAACGTATTTTGGGTTACTGTGAAACGTCCAACTAAAACGTTCGTAAACTAGACCTCTCGGGAAATAAATGCCAAATATTTTTCCGAATTTTACTCTATCGTTCGGCTGCAATGAAATAACAGGTTTGTAAATAACAGCCTTATGCATTTGTCAGTTTTATGGATTACAGTCTACTGGGCATCCTATTTCGAAATATTTTAGAGAACAATGAAAAATTTCTTTCGTAACTGAGTGAGTTAGAGTTACAGGTGAGTCTCACTTACGAAAATGTTGACTTGTATCTTAAAATTTATACATGCCAAAATATTAAAGGGAGAAGTGAAATCAATTATAAAGATATTAGAAATTAACTTCACTCTAAATTATTTTAATTCGGCCGGTATACAATACACGTGTTAATAAACGCCACTATGATTCTAATTGATTTATTTGCTAAATAACAATAATAATAATAATAATAATAATAATAATAATAATAATAAATGAAGTAGAAATGAATTAACAAATGTATAGATGATATTTTTTCAACTGTTGACTTTGGAGTTCAATAGCGAATCTTGCAACAAATGAAATACCTGTCGCAGGATTTTGGTTTATTATCAAGCAGGAACGGTGTAAAAAGGTTCGAATCCATTTTACAGGAGTTTTTATGGTACGGCTGTTTCGCAAATTCAAGACGTCAGTGGAAACAAGCCCGCGCACACGCGGATATAACGTAACACGAAGGTTGCATCGCTCTCGGCAGCTCGAAATGACCTCGGAATCGATTCCCGCCTAGAAGAGCGCATGGTTTGCGATAAGAAGCCCTATTGAGGTCCGACACAACCATAAATCTTCCGAAAAAGGAATTAGCGTCGACCTATCTACCTTCGCGGAAGTGTGTTTCGCACTGCTGAACAGCCCACTTGTCATCCCTTTGATTTTCTGCGACTGTTTCACCAAAAACGATCCTTCAGCGCGCCAATCACATCCGCTCGCTTCGTCGGAGTAATTAATCTATTTATTAGCGCATACAATTTCCACTCTTTCTCGCCGTTCTCTTTTTCATCGTTTCGGAGATCTGTTAATTTTGTTAATTAATGTTATCTCAGGTACTACTAAAAAGCGTCGTTATTTTTCCGTAATATCAATGAAAATATTTCCTGCACATACTTTTTGTTATCTCCAACTTTGGGGACTGCTTTTAAAGAACCATAACCGTCTGAAATGTAAGTTCGCGTGCGATATCAGTAGCGCACGCGTAAATTTCATGGAAATGGACAGATGTTACGCCCGTACCTCATCAATTGCAAACGTGTGTGTGTGTGAAAATTTTAGGCACACCACAAACGCACAATACTTGAATGATTGAGAGGCAACAGCTAGAATGATTAGATCGACTATCCACGCTACTGGAAACATTTATCGGATTACTCAAATATTTACCTCGCATTACACACCTCTAGCTGAACCACAAATTTAATTCGCTCAAATTACTGTTTCGTAAACAATGATCGTGTAAACAACGATCTCGTGCATAAAACAGTCCAACAAATTGTGCTCGCTGTTTAAAACGGTTAACAAATCGTCCTTGAAACGAGAGACGCGGAATAGAAATTTCTTTCCATCGTTGTATTAATTACCTTTTAAAATTTACCATCGCGAGATTATATTAACAAATTATACGAGCACGAAGTACGCTCGCCAATGCGCTTCTGTTTGCTCTACAATTTCCCAATGAGCCCGTCGCGCGCCTTTAATTCGTGAAGCGATGCTTACGGATGTCGTCTGCGCCTTTGATCTTTATTTACTTACATTTCCGGCGCAATCGGGCAGCGTTCTGTCTTTAATCAATAACCTAAAGGTAATGGAACATTCGGACAAAGTAAGGTCACTGCGGGTCTGGGTTTTCCGTACACCTGTTATTCTGCATTGATTCACTGTGATTCGTCAAATCATACGTAAAATCCACGCAACACAGTCATCAAGATTATAAATTTCATTTCATTTGTGAACTGTGCAGCGCGTTAACCAATCTTCGATTCGTACAAGTAAAATTTAAGTGGCTCGGTAATGAAAATTATAGATCAATTTCTCTCGTAAACGCTGCAAAATGCATTTTCAATTGCGCCGACAAATTACGAAAAGTATTTTACGCTAATAACTTTCACGAAACGATGGAAGTGCTTGATTTGTTCCTAAATCGGCATCAGCGATTTAGCGATCAAAGTGGATTAGTGTTGCCAATCCACTCGGATCGCTTATCGATAGAAACGAAAACGGAAATCCACTTGGTTAATGTCACGAAAAAAGTTGATCGAACCGACGGCGATCGTATCGACGCAAATTATCGATCTTGTTCCATTCTCATGCGACCCCGCAATTAGATTGATATCAGAAAGCAAACTACCGTGCGACGTATTTCGTAATGGAATCGAGCTGACGAAGACCGATAATGTCATTAAACGGTTAATAGCATCTAACTGCATCATCAAATTGCCGGTAACGTTTTCATGACGGACGTGCCCCGTACCAAAGTAATATTCGCGTTACAAACAGATGTTAGAAATAGATAATTAATTATGGAGCACCGGCGGGACGGCGTCGGCCAACGAAATCTCGTAACACGGAAAACTAAATCGCTTTCTACACTCGGATTAATTACTTCTGCAAACTGATTACATTCTATTAATAGCCACCCGCCGTTCCGTGACAAAAATTACGGCAATTATTTCCCGTAATCGCCGGATATTGTTCAGTGTCTCGCGTCGTGCGATACTCCGTTAAATTATGTTTCAGTCTTCGGCAACAATTTATTAGCATATCGTAATTGTTCAAGAACTGCTGCATCAGTGACAGATTTGCGAACCCATCGAATGTAAAACAATTGAGTGGCATTCGTCGATAACATGATGTACCTTAATACATTTGATGCAGTGTAAATCACACTGACAGTTCTGCAAGCAGATTACGTATTATCATTTGCTATACTTTGAAGTGTTATATAATGATACTGTGATTCAGTTGAGCTATATTCAATACTCCGAAAAATTGCAATTTTGCTTGAAGTAAGAAATACACTTAATTGAATATTTCAATTAATCAAACACCAGCGCAGTAACTAGGAGCCGATTATTGTGAGGTGACCAATTGCTGTGCCTCTACATTATATTCCATAAGTATAAGATCAATTATACCTAAAAGCAAAGCAAAGTCACAGTAACCGGCTCTACTACCTTATCGCACTGCATCAATTATAATGTTCAGAGCACTTAGCATAAAAATTTAGATTAAAATGAGTTCATTAGAATTTTAAAATACCGTGAATATTTTTTAATGCTATGAATTTAAGAGTTTAAGAATATCGTGTTTTATAATAATCTTCTAGAGTACTTCTATTTTATATGCTGTTGTAGAATTTAGAATTTTTTACAACCATCGAGGCGAAGTTAATGCGCGGATAGGTGTTGATAAATTTGCTATTAAACTGTTAGTGGAAAGTTTCCATGGAATCAGCTGATAGACTCCACCGTGTCTGAAAGATGCAGCAGATGGACGAACATGGTCTCCCGTAATATGTTCCGGCTGTTTGCCTCTAAAGGGCGATAAAAACTAAGAAAATTGTCAGAGTGACCATTCGATGGCTCTATATCATCTTCATATTGAAATCCGTAGTAAGAACCATACCATATAGTATTACGTATCTATCATACACCATGATTTCAAACTTCCAGAAGACGCTTCCATCTCGAACGTTTAAGCGGACAGTTCGAAAACGAATGAGCCAGGGAAATATTTTAACTAAACTAACGCTATTTTAACTAAACTGAGCAAAACAGTGACATTTTCCATTAGAACAAACTGCTACGAGCCACCGAAATTCTCTATTTGGTATTTCCCTGCTTTTTTCGACAGCTACCGTTCGAATGGTTAGAAAATTAATAGATGAAACTACAAATTCTCTCAAATGCATAGAAACAGTATGGTTAAATAAATAAAAAATATATGTCAGTATGCATTGTAGCCATTATTCGCAAAAATTTTACCATAACATTGTAATGTGCAAACTGCGTATTTTATGCATTTATCGGAAGAACGAGTATTTGAAATTTCAAACAATAGAAAGATTAAAATAACCGAGAAGAATCAATCCACGTATATATTAAAAATAGAAATAGGTTTCTAAACAAATACGTTTAGAATTTTGCTGTGCAAAAATCTACTAAAACCTTTCGCAGTTCCAAACTTGCATTGGTGTTATCTTACTTCTTTAATTTATTTAAATTTTATAAATATTCGACCATTCCCGATGGAACAATCCCTAAAATTCAAAATATTATAAAAGGAAAAGCTTCGAAACTGTTCATTAAAAGTGTTAAATCCTTGGAGAGGCTCTGGGCCCAGAAGTGGGCGGAGCGCTTCCCCCACCACAGTCTCTAGACCCAATAGCGGGAGAAGCGGCAACAGCGGAAGGGTGTACATGGGCCAGCTACCGAACTATTGGAGAGTAAACTCATTGCATTGACCAACGAAGATGAAGCATGGCCGAGCTCCTATGGTGCCATAATAGTATCCACCGTCGCATAAGCCGCGCAGCTTCGCCATCGAATTTATCGTTCCGGCGGCTCGGTAATTTCTCTGGTTGAGCATCCTCTCGATAAGCATCCGGGTTTCAGCGGTCTGATGTAAAAAAGGTAATCCGCAGGAGATGAGAATGACATATGACTGGAAGTAATCGCTTCGGGTAATTGATATCGGTATATATCCCGGTGTCCGGCCCGCGTGCGTCGGTTAGGTTTCATTCGATATCCACCGGCGGGATATGTGACCGATATTCCATTTTCTCGATTCATATGAAGCAAGACGCGCGGCAGACGATCCCCACGGTACGTCAAATTTACGATCCGTGGAGCCTTAATATCGAGAATTCTCGGAGCATTACGCCGGTGTACCGAACCCTTAAAGGAGCTTACATTATTATCCTTAAATCGGTGAATAGGCCGGCTCTCAATGGTTGCTTGGGCCGGTCATGCTAAAATCTTGAAACGGTTATTGGCGATTTTCCGTGAATTAAGGATCGATAAGGAACTAAGGGGGTACCTAGATGAATGCGGCTCTCCGGGCTAAACAGGTCAATAACATCTTGTCCGCGGACTCATTTTTATGTTCTTTGCACATTTTTAGTTCCATTTCGATTTTCATTCTATTATATATGTCTACTTCATTTTCGTTCTTCTTTTGCTACGTTTGAACGTTTTCTCATAGTTTCTGAAATGAATTAGAACGTTCGTTATCATTGAAATTGAGGAACTTTGTGCTGTCGTATCGAACATTAGTTTTACTATACACGCATTTCCAAGAGATTGTTTGAAAGAGGTTCTTCGTTTCATTATTACCAAATGATTAGTTTCTTTTTAATATACCGAGAAAAATAATTCTTTAAAAATTAATTTGAAATTTGTTCTTTTTATTGACACTATTTTTACCGAAAGCCAATTGAAAAAAGTAATCAAAACTAGAAAGTATTAATGAAAATTTTCAAAGGTGCCTTCTGTCCACTTTGGTATAAATAGCCCTAAAATTGTGAAAATGAATACTGCGATTGTACTAAATAATAATAATAATAATAATAATAATAATAGATCAATCTTTCTCATACTAATATTGCAATATCAATTGAAGTTTGTATCTCGCTGAGTTACGTTTTACCTAGACTATGAGCAAATAAAAAGACATAATCCATGAACAGATATTAGCAGAGTGATCGATCGTCTGGCATATCAAAAATATCACAATCGTGTAGCGCACGTAATAAGTAGATTACCCGTATTTTCGATAGGTTGTTACCGTTTTAATTACAATTCTCTGGCAGCGCAAATATCCGAGCCGCTCGGAAAAAGATTCTTATGAAACGCCGGTTATTGACACTAAATTGCAGCAAATTATTGGCTGGCGGATACACGCGTACACCGAAGAAGCTTTCCGACAAATATTTCACGGGCGATATTAACGATTTATGCGTCCGCAAACATTGCCGATATTAACACTCGTGTAAACGAGGAGAGCGTAGGCGCCTGACACTCCGTGATAATCCGATAATTCGATAATTGATTTATCATGTATTATCGGGTTTATAAAACTAATCCAAGTGGGAATTGCCAGCGTTAATTAAAACAAACACACTTACAGATTTACGGGGGAGGAGAAAACTTTCCACGCCGCGTATAACTAACTGAGCGATCGAATTCGTTGTTTATAGACAATTGAATTACGCGGCCGGTTCAATTGCTTTAAAATTAAAACTGAAATGCTCCCTTTTTCTCGCTCCCCCCTCTCTTTCTCTCTTTCTCTCTCTCTCTCTCTCTCTCTCTCTCTCTCTCTTTCTCTCTCTCCCTCTTTCCCTCTTGACTTAATGCGACGGCCAAGATTACGTAAAAAAGAGTAAACATCAGTTGAAGAATTAAAAATAATTTAGTCGAAAATGTATTTGGAGAATTATTCGGCGTTACCCGTTTAAATTCGAAACGTTTGTAAGCATCAAATATTTCACCGTGACCTGTTTCGGCAATTTCGGCTTTATTTTATTAGCGCGACACACGCTCTTTACCGTTTTACCTCTAACATTTTTTAACGCCGATTTTGTAATCCAATATTTCTCGGCAACACGTACCACCGGACACAAAGGCTTCATTTGTTTAGTAGACATCTCGAATTTATCTAATTTTAATTCAAACAGACCCATTTTTAATATCCGAACAATTCGATCTGTCATTCCTTCGAATTTTAAATTACTTTATTGACACAATGTTAATAATGGGTACGATAGAAAGGCGAGCGAACTAACTCATAGATATTTTCTGTCAAAATGAAATACCATGATGAGATGGGACAAAATTAAGTTATAGAAGTGACGCACCATTTATCAACAATTACGGATTTCTACTATCAGGGTAAAATAATGTGGTAAGATGAAATCGATCTACCGTTCAATATGAGATAAAATTGAAGTCAGATTTTTAAGCACCGCGCCAATGAATAAAATAAACAATTGCGACAATTAGACGTGAGCGAAAACGTTGCCGCAAATAAAAATAGGACATTGAAATTTTTTCAATTGAGCGAACGATGGATAATTCAATTTTCACAAGGTACTCTGGTTGCAAAGTGGTGTTCCTAAATTTTTCAACGCTGGTCAATACGTCGTAAGTACGGTGATTAATATTCGATGCCCTTTTCGAAAATGGTTTGAATGGAACATTAGCCGAGTGAAAATTTAATTAGATTACCGTCGCTTAATACTTAACGGCGAACTTCGACCGAGAGCGAAAGTTGCGTTATCACTTGCAGCTCCGTTTTCTGTCTCTGCAATCTGTTGAATAATTAGTAGACTTACAAGTTTTAATCAGTTCCCCACTGCCATTCGACAACTTCCAGAACGCCCTGAATAATAGCTTTGTAATATGCGCCACTGTTGACCTTCAAGGCAGCGCCAGTTCCATCTGGTTGCAATGTTAGTACGAAACTAATTCAAGTGTCATTAAGCATTCCTGGACGATATTCAATGGCGGATCCCAACGTCTTCTGTCTCGCGTACGAACCGCGATCGAATTATTCCATGAAATCATCTCGAGGCTTCTGGGTGTCAATTATCTCTAATCAGAAAAATTACGACAGACCTTTTATCGAGATTGTTAATACTGTTAATTATTCGCTTGTAAATAATTAAAGGCAGAGTTGTAAATAAAAGTATATTTAATAAACACACGGAAAAACACAAGATCTAATATACAGGCTTGCTCGTAAGAGCTCAGAGACAACGAGTGTACTCGTAAGCTTCTTACCGACGACTAACTGAGAAAAAACAAAACTCGCGCAATGAACCTTATAGCAACGCATCGCTCGACTCGGGTCGACGCGCGCTTTGCGCTCACGTGCGCCGCAGACAGGGCCGGAAGGGCCGCCTCACCCGAAAACACCGACAAAGCGTTCGGCACCTCCCGGCAACTCGAAACATACAAAGTATATACATTTACAAATACAGAGTGGGTCGGGATTCGAACCGAGCAGAGACTGATTCTATATGAAAAAATAAGAAATTGGTATATTATTGTTTTATCCGTCGCTCGGTTTTCGAGAAAATCGACTTCGAAGTTCGTTCGTCTTTGTAAAGGCTTTAGTTGCCCGCCTCTCTCCGAGATAGTGTTTACAAACATTGGCAATGGTGGAAACATTGGAAACGTTTACTAGATATGTAGTTCGCAACAATTAATGTTTGTAAACACTATCTCGAACGGGGACAACCGCGGCAAAAGAGACGACAACTAAATCCTTCGCAAAGGCGAACAAACTTTAAAGTGTATTTTTGTATCGCTTTTTTCATGTAGAATCATCACCCTCACTCTGTGTACGCAAAGATAATTACGATCACCGAGTATCATTTTATGCAACATTCAGAACCATCCGCATGATATCGCGAATAATTTATTCCAGCAGAGAATTTTGGAGAGGCCAAATGATCCTCGATATATCAAGAGAGGTCTCTGAAAACATTTTCAGATGCTTCTTGGTTCAAACTCTCTTTTATGAGAATCTGCCGAAGTGCTTCAATCGATGTCGGAAGCAATTTTGTGATTTTGTGTCCCACTTTGAACGTACTCAATAAAATCACGGGAAATTCTATTTCTACAGGATTTCACATTCTACCAACATTTACTTTACAAGTTTTCAGTGTTCCATCCAGGAACACCTTGGAAAGCCTGCGTTTTTTAGAGATTCGCTAAAGTGAAACTTCTCTCGAAACTGTAGATATCTCCACGCATATTTTGTTATATTCCATTGTAAACTGTATGTAATTACGCATGAATGAAAAACAGAAACTATTTTCAACAGGAAAATAAATTGCGTGTGTTTTGATGTAAGTTACGTTTGAGACAGTTAAACATTAACGGTCCAACATCGCCGTAAAATTTTCTAAAACTTTGAAAGAATAAAGGCGATAGATTCGATGAAAAGATATCACTGAATTTAAAAAAAATAAATATTTTTCTCTATATTTGATATAATAATCTGTAGCACATAATTTCTCCTCGTATGAAAAGTAGCTTGGGCTCGGCAGTATGTAAACTTGAAACACTTCTGACTGGCTGAAGGTAAAAAGTTTGAGTATCGCGTTTTTGGAGCTGAATTTTGGCTTCCCCTGAAAAGTAAATAGCTCGTACAGATCGTAATACGTAATAAGGAATTATATTTGTCACTGGTGCTGTTACGAGTATCCCATATTTGTTGCGACTGTCTCTGTTAGCGTGGCTCCCACGGGTACGGTCCGTTGAAGACATGACGCTTTCATATGTTCTACAGTCCCCGAGCGGTATCACACACATCTCGTTTCCTTGTTTTGCTTTTTCTTAGGGCAGCCACTCGCTCGATGTCCGATCTCGTTCCAATCGAAGTTACGGATATGTACCGTAGTATCGCGATGACCTCACTGCGAATGGCGAATATCTCTTTCGAAATAATGCGAATTGTCCAAACGAGTTTCCTGTGCAAGCTATCCCACAATTCCTTGGCCATTGTCAGCGAATTCTATTGACAGAAACTATATCGATATGCTGCTAACATTTAATCAAAAGTTTAGATACATCTTGTCGATATCAATAAAAATAAATCAATGCCGTTGATCAAAATAAATCGATCAATACACTTTAAAACAATCAATATAAATTTTATGCAAATATGAATTGTAAAATTTTGTATAGGGTGGACGTCTTCTCGAAAATCGGAAATAATGCTTGCTGAAGATTTTATCTATATTCCTATATATCAATATCTTGTCTTATTTAGTCGCGCAAACAAATATTTTTAAAGGCAAAAATGTCTGAAAGATCGAAATATATTTTTATTGTAGTATTTGATGACGACTTTCGCAATGAAAAAATTGGTTCAAGCGCACGGAAATTGGGACATCTATTACACTTGCTTATGCCGTTCACCTTTATTTTGTATTTTGATTTAATGTGTCACAGTTTTGTCGAATCCCCGCGATTTTCACTTCACTGCTTAATTCGTTTCGCATAGCCACTTCCACATTATACACTTTTTCCGTCAAGGTCCTCGCATAAGAAGAAATCTGGAGGTGAAAAGTCTAGTGACCTAAGAAGCCAGAAGATTGATGACCCACCTCGGCCAATTAATTATCAATTTAACAAAGTCCTCGGGTCATAACAAATGGTGCAAGAACGGTAAATATATTTCTCATTTACTTCACCTTCTTATTCACCAATTAAGTAAAGCTTAGTATTCTAACCAATAAAACACGCTGGCAAATATCGTACCGTACATTCTGGGACACCCAGTAGATCTTCCTAAAGTCGAGCTACGTCTATCCAACTTGAACCATTGTGTAGGTCTTTGATCAAGATCATTTCCATATTATTATCGCAAGAGCACGTTATGCATTTGTAGCATCCTTGGCTTCGCAACGCAGCGAGTTCAAGGCAACGATCAAATTTTTCCCAACTTTTGTGTATCTTTGACTCTGCGGAAAATTTGTTCAAAAATACAAGCAATTGGAATAAATATTCATAAATTACCTATGATGTTTTCCATTACGTTCCAAACAGAGAAAACAACGGAAAACGAACATCATAAATTCGCTCAAAATACGCGTAGCGTGTGCAGAAACGATTTTCTATGACTGAACTCACACTGTAACCTTTTTTGAATGAACAATGGCTTTGTTAAACAGATTGCAAAATTCCTTTATACGGTCTCGTTTCCCGCATTTCCTTTGCACAAATCTGTACAAGCAAATCGCAATAATTCCAGATACAATAAAGAAAAACAGCGCGTTATCAATCGCGAGATTAGCTTCGTTTAATTAACAATTCGTCGCTCTCCGAGCGCAGGGGAGCAAGGATCTCGACAATTTCCGCAGTCTAGTCGGGAGCGTTTCATCGAGGCAACATTGTCCCGGGAATTATACAGCAATTTATTCCCGGGACATCCGGCAGAGTCGTCTCGCGGACGAGTGCCATTTTAAATGTTTCTGAAACCTAATGAGAAGCAGGGGTAGACCACCGGTATCCCAGGAATCTCGGTGGCTCCCGTTCCTCGACAGCCGGTCTCCTGCCAAGGCAAATTCCACGCTGACCACTGGTAAATAATTCGAATTTATCCTCCGTGCACAACATCTTCCTAAGAACACATCCTTTGCGCCGGAAACCGCCAACAATGATCGACGTTCAACGGAGGGATACTACAAAGACGGTTCTATTCTGTGTCAGTCCTCGCACGCTCCTCGGGAAATTCGGACATATTCAAAATTACGTTCGACCACATTTGACACACGATTGCGCGAAAGATTCCTCCATTATCTTGCGTGGAATTTGCATCAATTGTCGATTCATTTTAGATGGAACAATTAAAACTGAACGCGGCGAACTGATTTTGAAATCGATACGAACAGTGTTAAGCGAATTAAACCGATAATCTCGTTAAGAATAGAATGTTTTGAGAACGCGTTCATACAATTCAGAGTTGGGCAAAAATTTATTCGGATAATAGATACGAAACAAATACCAGCGATTAATATTTTACCTGACATTATTGTTCAACGAATATCCAATCGAATAACAGTTTATCTAGATAACGATCGGAATTTATTCGAACACAATTTCATTGGAATGTGAAGTTATTTGTTATCTAGGAAACAATCGATTCGAGTAACAATGTTAAACACGAACAAATATGTATGGGAAACTTCAAAACCCTTAATCCACGGTAAGATATCGTATTCAGAAGTACAGAAAATTCTGTCCAATTGTCCCGCAGCTTATAAACAAAAAATGGATACTTTGGGTAGAGGAAATACGATTATTCGAGTCTCGCGGCTCGTTTTTATAGTTTATGCGAGTGTTTCCGGCGCTCTGTTCTTAAAAACGCGCGCAGAAATTCCGGATCGCGGCTATGCGAGGTATTTTAATATCGCCAACTGATACAATGCGACTCTGATGAAGAATATCGATTTTAAACAATTCTGACCGTTGAAACTGTATGGGGTACACCGGATGAAATGCGTACTTCGCGTCCATTCCGCGAATAAATTGTCCGCGATCGTTATCGAGCTCGTGACAGGACGAATTTTCGGAAACAGTATGTATAAACTGCGAGATTTTTGTTTTCTTGTACCGCGGAGCAGACAGCGCTTCATTGTTTTCCGTTATGCTCGAAAACAGAGAAAGCAACGGGAGGAAACGAGGCGAATGCCAGCTATAAAAGGGGAAGCAGCTTTCATTGTTTTTGCGTGACTATTGCTAACTATTGAAACGTTATCACGATATCACTTTCAAACGTAGAAACAGCGCATTCAGTCGTCCTTCCTGCAACCGGATCTCCTGCGCACTTAATTGGAACGGATTCCCCCGTCTTCCGGGTTCGGTAACCATTTTAATTGCGGAAATATTTACTGGAACTTTCCGAATTGAACGTTCGAATGATCGTTCGTGAAATCCGGTTTTCTGCTCATTAAATCTCGACACCGCGGGAACGTCGATGTGTCTAAATTACTGTTAAATCTCGACGAAAAGAGAAACAGAAGCGTTTTAATAAACGCCGGTCGATAAAACGATCCCTTCCGAGGCGTAGCCCCGCGATTATTTTGTCTGTCGATTTAAAAGCGAAACAAACGGGAAAAATTGAATTCGCTAGATGTTTTTCGTCTCATCGGTTCACGGCGCAATAATGCGGAACGATATTTGCAAAATAGTGGAAAATTGAACTGTCAGGATCGAGCTCGATCAAATTCCATCCGAAACAAGAATATTGCATCGCACTTTGATGTTCCGATTGCTTTCGACAATGTTCTATTGTTTGATAACGTACACATGTTACGTGGTAAACAATTTCGAAACGCGTACCGCGCGTCGTTCGAAGAACGTCGAACGAGCCGCGAAATATTATGCAGCCGCTTAAATATAAATTCGGATTTCCGACACGTACATTATACAATGCGAACTGTTTGCCGAAATTAATGCCGAAATTAATTTTCGGCGAACTAATACGTCGCAGCAGACGCAACACGCGAAGTGTCATCTGCGAGCAGGGAAACGGTATCTAAAACCTAGAACAACCGTGTACAAGATCCTTTGACTAACTTCTGCACAACTGCCGCGCAAACTCTAATTTTCTGTCGTGCTCCGTGTTGTTCACAGTATGTAGTTAGTTCCGGCTAACATGCATGACCGTGTATACATCGCGGTAACACTGTTACATCGTTCAGCGATTGTTGCGCTGTTATTAAATTGCGGTTTGTTTCGCGGCTGCTTCCAAAAATTATTCAAAGGAGAAACAAGAGGGAAATTTCCGATCAAATTGTCGAGTCACTTTTGCCGAGACTGCGACCCGAGAAATAACATTCTACGTTGCTTGTTGGAGGCACGGGGCTCCTGACAGCACAAAGAAATCAAATATATCGTTGTAAAAATAAAAGCATCGATTGCGCAAGATGGGGAAACGGAAATTCGATGAAAATGTGTTTCTCCTTTCAGCATCTGGTTTTAATAAATTCGAAATGTAGCACAGCCTTTGTTGACAATTGTTACGAGGTTATATATTGTATGACAACCCTATTTTTGTGACAAAAGCATAAAATCGGCAGTCTAGGAATAAGATAGAAGCACGCGAGTAAAAAGCTGATGAAAAATACTGTAGCACTGATGTAATGGTAATTTTCAGATCGCAGCTGCACGGCGGGAATTTTGATTTGCGACAAGAAGAAACCCGTGTCGGTGGCCCCGTGAAATTATGTGATTTTTCTCGGAATCTTTGACTGCTGCGAAGGAAACGCTCAACAGACTGAAAGCAACCGGCCGGAAGCAACGAATTCATGCTAGGATAGGATTTATCGCCGGTTTTTACATAATCAGAATACATGACACAAATGCGTCGGACCGCGTGACTGCAGAAAAATTTCATATTTATACGGAGCGAATGTTTGCACGTTTGCCCTTCTAAATAGAAATGCGAGGAAGGAGAAGCAATAGGAAGAACGTTACTTTTCGCCGTCGGCGCAGAGCTCACGCGTATTAACGTCTTAGCCGAATCCACGCTCGCCTTATACTACGTTCATTTTAAATACATATTAATCGACGGCCGGAACCAACGAGCTCCGAGTCGTTTATTAAAGTCTGTTTGTATCAACGCGTCGAATCAATCATAAATGAAATAGCTCTTCGTGCTCGATTCGAGTGTTTAATATTATTCGGACAGTATATTTAACGAGCAATTAATCGCGGACGGTCTCGTCGAAACATTATAACAGAACGAATAAATGATTGTCTTTTGATTTAATAATCAGTAGAGCTCGGAAGGACTTCATATCCGATCAGAGGCGAACAATAAATGGGGAAACTAGTTACCGGCAGTCCTCCGAAGAACCGCAGACGCTTTCAAACAATTTAGATTACTCGTTGTTTAACAATTTCTCTCGTCGCAGCACGGCGTACGGTAAAATTGTTTCATAACGAGGACATATACGCTTGCGTCGCATTCCGGATGAAACCGTTCGAAAACATCTGAAGCCATCATCATCGATCTAGTGTCTGGTAAATATTAATTGACAATAATATGAAAACTCTAACGGAATAACGTCACTTTTGATTTTCGCTTTATCCCCCGCATGCGGAATCGGATAAAATGATTGCCACCCGCATATTTATATCCTAATTGGAAAACTGGGTGAAATGTTTTCCTGTCGTGTAACAACAGGCGAACAACCATAATGCCAGTATACAGTGCAGGGAAGTCTTTCTCCGTTGTTCACCAATTACAGATTTTTATTCGAACGAACTTCCCATTGAACGCGGCACGATACCGGCGAACGCGTTTTATACGGTTTTAATCAACGTACGAACGCAACAATTAACCGTGCACGCGCGGAAACTGGTTAAATGCATAACGGGACATCATAACACGCTCGGGTCCATCGATCCTTTCGCAGAATTTCATTCCGGGTAACATCCGACGATTCATATAATCCGATTAGATATCGGAGACGTATTAAATCGTAGATTAGAATCCGCCGGGAAGATCACGGAGTCTCGGGCCCAGTTTTACCGTCGAACGCGCGTCACTTTCAGTTAGTTTAATTAATTGATTAGACGAACGGCGGCGGCGCACGATTGACGAAATCTAATTAGATCTTGCGGAACTTCCATTTTCGATTCCGATTTAAGAACCGGGGTATCATTGGCAACACAGGGCCAGGGGAGGGCGGAAGGGAAAGGGCTATTTTCATTAGATCGAGGCTGCTTCTATGGGTCGAGGTAATTCGAACTTTCGAACTGCTGGGGCTACCGCGTTGTGTGTAAACTCTACCAGGTTTACGTTTACTTAACATGCAAAACTAATTACACACGTGCACGTGTCCGTTTTTGTCCGAAAATTATGATTGGAGCGGCGGATACGCGGTTTTTACAAACGCCGAGACTGTTGGAAATTATTCCGAAGTGTTTGTAGTTGCTGAAATCATTTCCCGCTGATTTAATTGATTCTTCGTAGACGCGTAATATTTGCAACGAGTTTCGAGGGCCCGAAATTAATTAGACTACTCTGTGGAACGATATCGTGTTTTGTCGTTGCACAATTTTTTATACGGGTCAATCAATACGGGTTAATCACATAATGTTTCATAGGCAAACGAGTTCTTTGTTCGATTCTGCTAACGTAAAACGAATGAAAATTATTTAACTAGTCTCTGCGTTAAATTAGGATTAGAATGAGAGATTTTATAATGCAGAGACGTTATAAATAAATTGTAGATGTTATAACATTTTATAATGACGCGAAAAGAATTTCTTTATTGAATTCGGTCGTTTAAGGCTGAGAAAGAATTAGTTTTACTTGAACCAGTTTTCATCTGAAATAAAAATTATAATGAGATGTTTTATAATACCGAAACATTGTAAGTAGATTGTCGACGTTATAACATTTTATAGTGCAATGAAGACAATTTCTTTATCTGATTCCGTCGGTTGAGGTCGAATGAAAATAATTTGATAGTTTTCTACCATTAAAGGAATTACAATTTTTCGCGTTCGTTTTCTTTTGAAGGAAGAAAGTAGTCGGATAATTTTCCTTTCGTCCCAGTTAACAACGCCGAGCACGAGAGAATTGTTTTTACACTTTGCCGGTGTAAAGAATTAAAATAACGTTGCCGCGTCGCATAATCCACGCTATTCATCGCAAAGGTACATAATACGCGATATTATAGAGCGCAGCGTAGTCATGTAGCATTCCGTTTCTCTCCCCGTAATGAAACTTTCTAGTTTACATTGTTTCGACCTCGATGAAAAACGGACTAACAAGGTTTAACGGGGCGAACGGTCGCCGTGTTAGTCGATTAAAAGAAACAATGCCCGAAGTCGGCGGGACCGTCGAAAAATCAATGGCGAATTCTTTCGAGCTTGCTTAATTTATCATTCCATAGCTGAAGGGATCGAGACTTTTGTAAAAGCGAGAACTTGCGCGAACGGCGGAGCAAACGTTTCTTTCTTCGCGCGCGAACGCTGAATTTTTCAATCTCCGTTGCCGCCAAAGAAACTTATTGTTCCGAGGAGTTCGAGAAAATCTCAACGAAATTAGAGGCCTCGGTATCGAGCAGTCTCGTCATTCATTCGAAACTACAGGGTGCCCCAAAAGTCACTCGCAACCGGGAAATGTGGGATTCCCGAGGCCACTTGAAGTAACTTCTTCCTTTAAACAAAATTTCTACGAGGCATTTTTAACGAGTTATTAACGAAAAACAGTGACCAATGAGAGGCGAGATAAGCTGACTCGGTCATCTTGTGCCAGTTGATCTCTCCTCCCATTGATTACTGTTTTTGGTTAATAACTCGTTAAAAAAAGCCGCGGATTGCATTCGCGCTAAGGAAAAAATTACTTCAAATGACCTCGGGAATCGTTCGTTTCCCGATTGCCAGTGTCTTTTGGGGCACCCTGTATAGACGGAGAAATATGGTCACCGGTGACTTATGAAATAAAATGCATTCCGCGATTCGCGATTTCCCCCCTCCCCGCCGGAAAATTGAAATTGATGACGCGGACTTTAAGGACGACCGTTAATCTCGCCGACAATTTGTGCTCAAAGCTCGTTAACGGGATATTAATTGTGTTCCCGAGATAAACGGGAAATTATACGCGTCGCGAAACAAAGAATTATGTGTTCTCAATGGCGCCGGGCCGGAAGACTTTTTTCGTAAGGTAAAAAATTGGCATTCAAACTATCTGCAGTACATTAAACGGAATTTTCGAGTGAATACTGGAGACCCGAGAATATGATGCTTACAATTAGTTTGAATGGCTGCTAGCTGCGAGCGGACTTTGAAATCCGTCTCGTCTTTTCAATTAGCTGACTCATTACCGGCGATTTTTTTTAAATGGACAAAAGCGGCGCAGTTTTAACTGAGAAACGTTCAGAATTACACGCGTCCGACTATGAAAAATACGCACTTATACGAAGGAGCATGCGCAACTGAAATTCACCTATTAAAGCCGTGTAACGAATCGGACTCAATATGTTTATTCGCTGCACTTCTAAAAAGTTCATAATTACCGCGTGTTAATAGCGAAACAATGTAAGTGTAAAAATTGTAATTTGCTAGAACAAAGACAAAACCTGCTTTTTCATTATCTTTACATGTAACTAAGACCACACTAGCTTAAAGACGTAACAAAATTTTTTATTTCTTACATTAATAATACATACATTGACGAAGAAAAGAATTGTTTTTTTTTTAGAGATAAGCCTGTACGTGTCACGTTCTACTTACGAAAAGAATTGAAAATATCAATTAAATCTGCAAGCACTGTAAGTGTCAAACTATCGCGAATTATTTACAAACATCAAAGTACAGAAAGTATAAAAAAGCGTAACGTAAGACATCGTAATACGTACAGCAATTTGACATCATCGAATTTGTTTATATTAAAAAAGAATTATAACAAGTGTAATCGTTGAACGATTTACAAGACTCAATTTCGTATGCATAAAATGCACTATGTCACATGAATTGGGAATACTGTAGGTCTGGATTTAAAGCTAAAATGCCTTTAAGCGCAAAGGGTGAACCCTCCGTATCATTTCTCAAACTCAAAAGATCTCGCCAAAACAATTCCCCTCACAACGTAGACCGTGATCAAGGTTGCCGAAGGGAGGAAATCGAATACAACAATATCTCCCACAGTATGACCATGTCTGGTTTTATCTAAAACTTGTATCGCGTTGATCTCGCTCATTTTGATCGCTGAATCGTCTGATTCGATTCAGCCTCGCCAAAGAAAGTTGCAGATATCTGATGGCAAACGCATAAGAGGCGTTGACCAACTAAATCCGACCGAGGAGTAGGAGCGAGTTGCTTGGTAAATCGAAGACGGCTGAGTAAAGACCGTTTTGAACGCGGCTGTATCCACTCGATACCGAGGCTCCTGTATGTAGACATCCTACAGGATTTTATTGCTTTCCCGACCTGGGGGACCGAAAATGTGTCACCCGCGTTATCCCGGCATCCCTTTTTCCCTCGTTTCGCGTTTCGCAAACACATCTCTTCTTTGCGCATATTTACGATGCGCGCTCATTGCAACCTACTCTTCTGGTCCCCGCAGCGTTCGACCCTCGTTTTTGTCAATTCGATTTGTCCCTTGTCGTTCGTTTGGCGTAACAACAAAAACCAATGTAATGGAAAAGCAAGCACTCGTTAGTTAGTAACTAGTTATGGTTGATTTTTCTGCGGGTCGAAAGCGATAGGAGTGCAGCGGACAGCTATTTTCTTTCGCGAAACAGACAACAAGCTCGCAGACTGCTTTATTCAAAGCGCTATTCGAATTATTTTCGACAAAATATACTTATCTATGATAATTGTTCGAGCGAATTCTTTTGATTCGAATATTTTATTCGAGCAACAGGTATACATTAAATTATTTCGTCTATCTCTTGGTGACTGGTCTTGTTCTCGCATAATTTCGTAAGAATATAATTTACACGAGTGCACTTTCAGTTGGTCGAATAAAACCTTTTTCTGTCTTAGGTCAATTTTTATCAAGATAAATTTTGACTCGATTGGATATGTATACGATAGTGTCGAATCAAATTTTATTCGTTAGTCCGTAACTCTTATCTGTCATGTGAATCAAATTTTGCCCAACTCTGGCTTTATGCGTTCACGGCCGATTTCCGATAAGATATTAATAATGAATCACATCGCCGTCATTAAACGTTTTACGCAGTTCCGATTCGAAATTTCCCGGCGTTCTGTATTTGCGCTTCGTAAATATATTGTAAATGAATCGCTCAGCGCGCAGAATAAATATAGCAATCGAGTTTTCGTTGGACGTTGTTTAACCGGTGATAAAACGTTCCGATACATCGAGTAATCGCGTCGCGAGATAATAAATTTATAAGGGCCGTTATCCTCGCCAGATTTTATTAAAACTAATGCTATCCTTCCTCCTATACTCGATGTATAAATATTAAGACAGCGTTACGCCGGACTACATTTTAATTTCGCCAAATAAATGCGTCCTCTGTTCGGTCTCTCGCGGCGATAATATTATGCGCGCGGGACAGCCGAGCTCGCATTGAAAATAATCTATTATGCAACAACTGCGTGCAGACCTAAAAGTAACGAGTCTGGGCGTGAAATGTACAGCCTGCTCACAATGGGCAAAGGGACTGTAATTCGTAGCACTCTGCACAGTTTCTTTCAGACCGCTCCCTTGCGGAACATTCTACAGAAATATAAACGTATCTTCTGAAAAGTGTTGAGAACCTCCGTCGCAAAGGAAACGCGAAAATATTTCGTGGAAGTCGCGGAAATAGTAGTCCAATGACGAGAGTCTTCCCATTAGCGAGCGTTTCTTCTCGTTCGATACTTTTTTCCTGTCATTAAAAGCAATTAGGGTGCGTGAAACGGTTAAGCGAAAAACGAGATCATTTTCATACCCGCATCCCGGTTTCCAGAATGTTCGGCTTTCTTGCATTTTTCAGGACGCAAAATGCATTTTCTTTGACCCGCGGACCAAACTTTGATGAAGTTTCTGTGCAGCCGTTTTCGAAGAACGCCGGGAAAAATATTATCATCCATATGCAGCACGGTCATTATACCTTCAGTGACTATAAATTTATTTCCTCGGCGACATCGATCCCGTCAGTGACAGTTCAAAGGATTGACATCCAATATTGCGCTCCGACGAACGTATCGAGAAACATCTTTGCATCGGACTCATGAAAAATATCGAAATTCATCAATCGCGCGCGAAAAATGCTTACTTTATGGCCGCTGCATCTCGTACCGATGCATTTTTCTTTTTGAACCATCGAATTTATCGAGCACCGACACAGCCTTCCTTTCTCCAGTCGACCGTGTACACTTGGACAACATTTCCGTAGGTTTACAATATAAGCAGGTTTTATATTTATTCTTGAAACTTTTTTGTTTTGTTTTTCTTGAGAGATTTCGCAGAAGAGCATTACAAACACGACGGGCTAAAATTAGCAGATTTGTATGGGTGTTTTCGATGTAACCATTTGTTATTTGCTATTCAAATACTACTTATTATTCAATAATATTATAATGTTACGACAATGCTACTTTTCGAAATGTTTACCAGAAAAGCATTATAATCATGCCGGGCTTCAGATCAGCAGAATGTTATGGTTATTTTCGATGTAACGATTTATTATTTATCCTTCAGGTAATGGTCATAAATAATATTATAATATAATAATATTATTATATTTTTTAGAACAGTGTTATGAACACATCGAACTTGGATTAACTAATTTTTATAGTTATATATTGTTTAACCAAGCATCGCACTAAGCTTGTAACTAAAATTATAAAAATATCAAGCAATAATTATTCCTTCAAAGCATACCTTTTTAAAAATATTGTTAAACCAATTCATAGTTGTGCAATATTATATATATATTATAATTGTGGAATTTTCAACTGACATAATATTGCAACATTATGCTATTATATTACTAGACTGCTACATCATCAAATTAACTATGTTACTAAACAGATATTACCAAAATCCGATAACGTTGTTAGATCAGTTTCGCTGCAAGAAATCTTCTAGTCAGCGATATAAATAGCAATTAGCAATTAGCAAATTAGCAATTAATTATGGATAAATATTTGATAAATTTGCGGAAATTAATTGCAGGCGCTGCTAAGATGGGATTCCTATGATAGTGCGCCGGGAGTCGCGAAATAATTTGTCGCGGAGTGATTACGTGGACGCGTCTTCGTGGAGTGATTTTTCGAGCGGCGGTGGTAGCGACAGCGAAATCAATTTCTTGAAAGTCAACGTTCCGAGGCGACTTTTGATATTCCCGTTGACGTAGTGCGAACGAGTGTCATGGCAAAATGGTATACGACATTCTATTCGGAAGTTCAAGCTCCTTTCCGTTAACCCGAGTTGTTGATAAACGCCGGAATTAAATTCAAGTCGTGTCGCGAGCCTGCTAGAGGCGGGGATGCAGAACCAGAATCGTGTTTGTGTGCACACGTATAAACGTTCTATCAATGAAATGCAATTTTCGTACTTTCTAGCGTGCGTCGGTTCAATTCCGTCGGAAAAAAACTATCTGATCGATCGAGCATTATTAAAACGAAGAATCCGTTCTACACCGTCGATAATGCCACGATCGTTAGCCGCTTAAAAAATGTGCACTCGAATAATTCGCCTCGCCGATCAGTTTATTCGGAATAAATACGCCTAGATAGCATTCGCAGTATCGATAAACCGTGCGAACTTAAACAACAAATCCCCGAACAAACTGTAAAATTGTCACGGCGGCCGGCGCGTGTTCATAAAATCGCCGTCAAATATTCATGACACCGCATCTAGGCCGTGGAATCAATTTTTTAAGCAGATCGAATTTATCCTCGGCTACTCAATCAAACATACTCTAAGCAGTCGGAGCGAGTATTATAAATAAATAATTGAAAACCTTTAGGAAATTCAAATCAATAGTCCAATAAATAATGTTTAACCACTTTATATTGATCTACGTTCTATCGTACTTTTATCTCGAGATAAATCGAATCGTCCAATAAATATACATCTTCTACTTATTCCAATTTTTATAGCAATATAAATTTGCATGAAGGTTCTAGTCACGACGGAGCGAGGGATGGAAGAGGATAATCCACAGACGAAGCTACCCAAGGCCTACGAGCACGATCCAACCCAACAGTTAACAGAAACTGTCCAAGGGGAAAGTTGCTGTCCTCGGAACGTATGGAGGTCACTTTCCGACATCCTCGTAGAACAATGTTCGGACAGTGTCAATCCTCCCCAACTCGATTGTCCTTTCTTCCATCGGGACCCCCCTGTATCCCGGTCGCATTGTGAACAAACATCTCGCGCAAGAATTCCCAACGTGTCCTGCGACAACTACGTAACTACTTTCGTCCTGTCCAGGCTCTTCGTACATGATCCTATCGCTTAACATCGAATTTTTTTCTGCTGCTTGGATGCTAGAGACGGTACAGCGCGGCGTTCGTAGGCCCTAGGCACTTTTATATTGACCTCTCCATCCACCATCCTCATCTCGACCCTACGATGCGCCGGGAAACTACCTCGGTGATCTTTTTTTTAAAAGTAATTCTATTTTCGTAGACCCTCCAACTTTCGGTGGCCGTCCCTAAGTAAATGGCGGCTTTACCCTAACTTCGTTCACGTTGTGCCGATAGTTATTTATTATTTATAATATGCGAACATCAATTGATGGTGATGTTGATTTTTCTGTTTTCTTCACTTTCTTCGTCTTGTTCATTTCGCTCACCTTATTTATTTTGCTCAATTTGCTTATTTCGTTCATTTCGTTGAGTTTGTTCATTTTGTTCAATTTGTTGACTTTCTTAATTTTGTTCAGATTCGTTATTTTCTTTGTTTTATTAATTTTGATCACTTTGATCGTCTTGTGAATTTTGCTCATTTTGTCTAATCTGATTTAAAAGGATAAGTGTACTTTTGTGAGAAAACTGTATAATAGAAATTGTTATTCTGTAACTACCTAAGCAAACTTAAGTTACTGTCTATTTTATATAACTTTGTCAGTCTTCTTCTACAACGATCTACATAATCAAGCCTTATACACTCCTCCAGGCTTATGATTCCTAGACGAAAGTACAACAACGTTCAACCCCTACCTATCCACCATACTAATTAGACACATATTCGTATCCTAAACAATCATCTGCCTTAAAAATGAGCATATTCGCTTCAAAACAGAATACGCAATAAATAAACAATGAATTATCAAAGTTAGCAAAGGAGTTTTCGAACAGTATCGCTAGCAAAATCAGTTTTTACGTATATCGAACAAACATAACCAATTGAACCAATAAAAACGATCTAAAAGCAGCCGAAATCTTCGCAGAATGCCAGGAACAAATAAATTTGGGAAAAGGAGTAATATTATAGATGGAAGTTCCTCATAAAAGATTGATGCAGGACATAAAGTTTTCGAATGTCGTGACCTATCGGCCAGGCTTTCAGGCCAATAGTTCGCGATACAGATGACAGAATCCTTTCCTTCACCTCGTAGACTACCTATCCCCGTTAGACTTTCTTGCAATAACAGGTAGATGGATGCAAAGAGAAACTTGAGCGCTCTCAGCCGGTAACACGGTGAAGCGGCACAAAGGAGCCGCATGAGTGGCGAGAATCCACTTCTGTAACTGTTAGCGACCGCACATGTATAAACAGAGGTGAAACTGCCTTCTAAACTAAGCCGCAGAGATACTTGTACCGTCTACGGACTCCTGAACCTCTCGTTTTCGTCCGCCTGGCATCTTCGCTTATACAGCGAACCCTTCAACAGCATCCCCGAACGCTGGTTCCACCTCTGCACCGCCATCTTTCTCCTTCTCCTGGCCCTAATCTCCCTCTATCTTTCTCTATCTTCGTCTATCTTTCTCTAGCTTCCACTATCTCGCCTCTTTTGTCTGACTGATCGTCCACGACCTCGCTCTTTTCTTTATTTAGGCAAGTCAAACCCTTATTCAGCTACATTTTATAAGCACAGTGACAAGAATACAGTACATTCTCACCAACTGTCCCTCAGCTTGCAAACAAAATGGACACTTTGGAAAGAGGAGATACGATTATTCGAGACTCGCGGCTCGTTTTTATAGTTGTTGATAATCGACGACCATAATAACTTCTCTTCTCTGACTGTCTATTTCTGTTAACAAGCTGAAGGACAATTAGAGAAGATTTACTGTACCGGCTTAAGCAAGGATAAAACGGATTTTTAAAGAACCAATCAGATTTCAAGATGGTCGTGCACAAATGCTTTAAATGTGGCGAGTGTTAATAAAAGAAAAAGGAAAAGATGCAGAATAGATTTCAAGATGGTCGTATACAATATCTGTAAAAATGGTGAGCGTTCACAGACCGGATATCGTAAAAGTGACGGTCTTCGATATTGGCAGTCCTTAAAGAAGGAAAAAATACAAAGCTTTGATATTCGTCGAGGATGTGAACAAATTAACATTTAACGATAATGATAACCCGATGTATGCAGTGATTTGATTAATTCATCGCGAGTCGTATAAAGAACACCGCCATCCCGGAAAACAAGATGCATATTACCGGTTGCGTACACTGTACCTGAATCACACGTATTCAAGTTGCCCGGCACACGTGACCGTGCTTTACACATATCATGCTTTTCCTGTCGATTTAGACCGCATTGTACAGTAAAACCGCGATAGAACGGAACCAGCTCGACCAAACCGATATAATGGGAATCCTTCTCCCGAGTGCATTTTGCCTTTTGCGCATTAAACAAGTGTGCCGACCGCACTCGTGTTCACGATCGGAAGGCGGGCCTGTGTGTGTCGTGTGTGCGTGTGCGAGCGCGTGAAACGCCCCGTGATATGTACAACCATCGAGTTAGGAGTTTGATTTACATGCGGCATTGTACCGTATCGCTTTTCTGTGTCACGCAGGTAAACTCGGAACAACCGGGCCCGGCACCAGGCTCGTTAATACTTTCCCCACACGGTGTAAAAGCACCAAGAAGACGGCCACCGACGCCGATGTTTTCGAAACCGTGTGCCCGTCGTATGATTTTTTTAATTAACGAAAAGGCTTGCATTATTTCCGACGGATTTTTTAAATCGCGGGCGATGATGGATGCCGACGCTCGTTACTCAGCGTCGGTGCAACGAGCTGGCATTGTGGAAAATTTTGTTGCGCGGCCGGATGCGAGCTGCTGGTTTTGTCTTGGGCGGTGACGAGCTCGGATTTTTCTGTTTAACGTCGGTTTTTGCTGAGTACGAATTTGAGTGAATTTTGCTGAGTCGAATCGTTGCTTTCGTTTCGTTCGTTTTCGATATAAAGGTGTTCGATGAATAATAATGTATAATAATGAATTTGGATTTTCGTTCGGTTGTTAACCGCGCAGAAACAACAGTCGCAAGGAATATTGCTTCGCGAAAGGTCGATCCCGAAAATCGAGAAAACATTGTCGATGGCGCGGAATACTACAATTTTCAGGAAGTCATTTTTGGAAGGTTGTAGAAGGAGCACACTATTGGATGCGACGCGGAGCCAATATTCGGTATACGTTACTGCGAGGAAATATTTTTTTACAAAACTAACCCGACGTATTGCCAGCTGAATTTATTCTATGATTCGAAAGAAAAGCGCTCCGGTTCCAAGTGGATCGTTTCGACAGATCTACTGGTATCAGCGATAGTGTACGAATAACCAGGCTAAACGCGTATTATGTTTAAGTCGCGAGCATGTAATTAAAATAATGCGTTGCATAATCGTTTCCCGACCAAAGTTCGAAGCAGTACTAAAACTCGGATTAACTGATACGCTTATACCGCAACTTCAGCGAAGCGACGTCTGTTACTTCGACTAGTTAGAAATTGTAAGTACTCGATCAAAGTGGCGTAGAAATTCGAAGCTCTGTTTGTTAATTGTGCACCCGTGACGAGCGAAATCGCGATTAACTGCGAACGGGAACGTTCGTACTCGATGTTCAGTAATTAGTACACTCTTAATGCAAATCCCCATTTTTTTCTGGACAGAGAACAATTGGATTTGGTCCGTCGCCGTCGACTTCAGTAATAGAGTATCGCATTGTTTTATTCGTAAGTTATTAATATATCGCGAATATTCATGCAAAATTAAAATCGCCTGCATCGATTTCAAGACATAGGAGCGAAGCAGAATTCTTTATATTCATTTAACAACTTTAAAAGGATCAAATTAATACGTCTACATTTTTAGTTTCTTTCAATTCTTCCACTGTTTTAAATCGCATCGCCTGATTTTTGCACTAAATTCACGAATGCCACGGACTCTGCAGTTCTTCGTGCAACATTTTCGGGCATTTCCCTCTGGATGGTTTTCTAATTTCGAGAACACTGCGAATTTCATAAATTATTTTCATGGATTTATTAAAGAAAAAGAAGTATAGAGAGGCGAACAGCTTTTTGGTGGACGGATAAATTGGGAACTTGTACGTAAATAATTCATAGACCCTGATAGAAGAAGATTAATGCATGACACATTAAATGCATACATCTTTTTCTACTTCCAAACTTCCCGCGCGAAAATACGCTATCGTAGATCTACAGCTTTTTATTTACGCGGGTCATTAAAAAAGTTTCTTAATAGCTGAACTCTCGAGGATTTTATGGGACCGGAGTCAAGTAAGTAATTATTGTCTTAACGACGCGTAGCTCTATAACGCGGCCATCAAAA
The DNA here is from genome assembly GCA_028455555.1 of Augochlorella aurata. NCBI lineage: Eukaryota > Metazoa > Arthropoda > Insecta > Hymenoptera > Halictidae > Augochlorella > Augochlorella aurata. Next base: position 11,469,481 of record CM052160.1, on the reverse strand, counting down.
ATCAATCGGTGTAAGTTGTAAAATAGTTCGGAAAAGTTGATACGCGTTTTTCCCGCGGCATGATTTAGAGTCGATGAGCTATTCTATTTAAAAAGCCGAGGTTGAACAATTGTTTGTCACGCGTATGCGTTTCAATATCGTTTGACAGTCGTGTCAGCCCGTTGTTCATTGTTCCAACTGACATTAACGTCAATAAACATCTACGGTGACACGTCGTTATTGATGCCACACAATGATTCAGTGTACCTGACCAATTAATAATTAGTCGATCGGTCGATGTGCAGGAAATAATGGCGTGATATTGCTGCGTTCACTGCAACTAGAATAAGTTGCGGTCAGACGCGATTGCAATCCTACGAAGCACAGTTTATCAATCTTTTTGCCATGATCGACGCATGTAAACCCTGTTAATACAACAGATCGTGTTTAATTCATTGTCCATTTTGTCCTTCTTTCCAAGTTGCAGCGACGATATGTAAATAAATAACACATTTGCGAGTGGATCACTTCGACAACGTTGGTTCTCTTTCGATGTCTGTGCCTTAACTACAGAAATACGTAAAAATGATAAAAGCCACTAATTACACATATGCGACAAATACATTTCGCGTCGCATTCTATAATGATCTGCGCGAAACCCATTTTGCAGTAAAGTTGAATATTCGGTTGCGTTTCGAATGCTCGTTCCACTTTAATTAAAAAAACCGTCGCTATCGTCGGGTTTCTTTTATATTCAAAACCGAGGTTTTTGCACCCGACCGCTGTCATTCTTTGTGCAATCCACTATACGCGAACGTTTACTCTCGAAGACATGTTTTTTCGACGGAAAACGAGACGAGTGGTACGCGCGCAACAATAGTAAGTGCGGCTCGAAAGTATTCTGCGCTCATCTCGGCCCGGATCGAAAGCACACAGGTGATAAACAAATATGCGTGCAGGGCGATCCGACTTGCAAAAAAATAGACGACACCGTGATACGGGATTCGAACGGGCAAAAAACATACGTCGGTAACATGGACGATTTGAAACATCGCGACCCCGTCAGCTTTAAAAATAAATCTCGTGTCAGCGGGTTTATGGAATTTGACGAAAACATTTCGCTAACTGCGCTACGTTTCCGCAACAACCAACTGTAGCTTGCGAGGAATCGATCCGGAAAATGTTGCTCGTCTTACGCTGCCACGGTCCAGTGTTCTCTGTATGTATAACGCGAACGGGAAACTTTTCGTAAGCATCGCGTGCGAATACTCTCCTGTCGTTGAATTCCATGGGACGCGAATAACCTGCATTTTCTTTCCCAGTCAAAAAGCGCGATGCGAGAGGAAAACATTTTCAAGACATCGGCGATCATCGTGCGAATGCAACGAATGCAACGAATGCATCGAACGGCGCTTCAACTGCGACTTTTCCTGCTTCTTTCGTGCACTTCTGCATAACGATCACAGATTTCAGAAGAAAATGGAGGATTTGATGATTCGAGGTAGGCCACGGGATTGATTTTCTAGCAATAATTAATTCTTCACGCTGAAACAATTCCTAAATGTATATTGTTTTATAACGATGGCGAGATTAGATTTACACAAACTTCGTAAAATTCATAATATAAATGATTATAACTTGTGATTAAATGAAAGCTTGTCAAAGAATTCTCATAGTCATTTTGACCGGTTTAGCAATTCTAGCATTAAAAACACAAAATCAATGCTTTCCTTCGAAGCCAAATTTGATTCTCTAATTTCTGGCAATTAAAATACCGCTTGGGTGAAAATAATTTGAACGCGTTGAAAATAGTGTTTTACCCGTGGTGAAACTCTTCTCAGGTTTGTCCAGTATTGAATTGAGCCGAGTGAATAAAATCCTTGGTTCGAGGTAATAGGTTGAACGAGAAGTTCCAGAAATTCGAAAACAGAGTCATTGATTAAATCCAGCGACCGCCGGAACGATCTCTATTTAATGCTTATTATATTTGAAATTCTCTTACCGACATAGTCAATTAAGACTGTCGAAAACCCGGTCGGAGGAACCTATTTCTTCTGGTTCGCAAACCGCTGAACTTGCTCCCAGATATTATCAAAGTTTTCCCACCCAACCCCTTTTGCGAGACAATAAAAATGGGTCCACGGAATAAATGCATTCTCCATTGTGAGAACTGCTTGAAATGGCGTGCGGTGTTCCCTTGTTCCCGCCCCCGCGACTGCTGCAACCTCACCCCATGAAAATCCATTCGGATCCTATCTATCTCCCTGCTATTTCTTCCATCCGCATAGAAACCCCCGACGATTTCGCTCATTTATAAAACGATGCGGAGTAATGAATGCCCCTCTATTCGGAACTTCTTTCGTTAAATTAAACAAATGATGGATGACGCCGGCTGCAAGACGATGCCGAGTAAACGTTACTTAAAAACAATGTCACTTCCACTTTAGACAATGAAAAGGCTGCCTCGATTTTCTCGTTATTCGTCGCATCATTTCGAAAATCTTTCTACATGAATTCTACCTTGGAAATTTTCTGAACCTCTGTCTGCCGGATTGCTTAAGCTAGGGGAGACAGTAGCTTCATTTTACAGGAATTTTTGTGACATCATTATGATCTGTGGGACGTAAAAGAGTAATTATACCGTACTACGAATTTCCACGCAAGATAAAAATGTTCCAAGTAGATTGCGAGAGGCGGAAATTAACTAAAAATTTTTTTTAGTTAACTTCTACGAGTTCTGCTAACTTCTACGCAATTTTATGCTTCACAGTGCTGCTGGAAAAATCACAGTATATTGAGAAGTACAGGAATAGTAGCGACTTCATCGAACGAAGCACGGTCCTCGCGCGACGAGAAGGATCCTTTTTGTGTTTACATTCCCCCTCTTACGTCTCTTACCCCACTCGTCTAGCTGCGACGAGTGGGCAAGTAGAGGGGGAATATAAGCACAGAGGCGCCTTCTCGACGCGCGAGGACTATACCTTAATTTTGTTAAATTCGTGAGGACGTTTCTGTAGAATCAAACGTGCTAATTAACTGTACAATGCCCATTGCTGTCTTTATTAGAAATATTTAACTAGAATCCGATATTAAAAATGAAAATTAGGTTGAATAAAAGGTATCAATATCTTTTTATGCTACTGTTTTCAGTTGTATTCATAGCAGACATTTTAGCGTACATCGCGGAATATAAACATGCTATATTCAATTAAAAATAATACGATGATTCCGTCGGTTCGCGGCAGCTTTCAAAACGAAATTTCATCTCGGTGGACGGAAAGAGTCGACTAAAAAATTAGCGCCAGTTTCAATGACCGATGTAAAATGTATAGTGACCGGCATGCCGTCGGCGTTCTAATTAGATTACTATTTCACTGTCGTTTTACTTCCGCAAGAACCGGGTCCAATAATCGTAAGCACGCCTTGAAAGCTCGTAATGTCGCGCCAGTAATAAAAAGGTCTTCCCTCAACGGTGTAACTGCAATTTCGAGAGATACGTTGTCACTTCACAAAGACGCCGGGCTGTTCCCCGGTTCTATCTGTAAGATGCAGAAAGAACGTGGCCGCGTTCCTTTTTTTTCGTCGCAACAAAACGACAGGAAAACCGGTCGTTTTAAAGATAACAGTCACTTTGAGCTTGAGAACTAAGTCGGCGGAGAGAAAGGGGAGGCTGAATGCGATGAAATCGCGGGAACTAAGTTGTCATGGGTCTTTAGGACAGTTCCATTTTTCATGCTACAATGCTACGACTCTGATGATAAACTGTCATCGAATTACAGAGCGGCAATTCGGCACGGGGACTTTAGTACTCGCACTACACGGAACCGAAAATAAATAAACACAACTCTCTTAACATTGACCGCGTCGTAAATGAATTTTATTTAGAATCAACTTGAATCTATGTTGATTCAGTTCATTATTTCGGAATCTATTAAAATTATATAATCGTTTCCGGTGCGCAAGAATGCAAAAGGGCATCATGCACTTGATAAAATGCAGATATTTACAAAAAAAAGAAGAGAAAAGTATATAATACAAATATGACATAGATGAGAAATAAAAAATCATGAAGTTCTCAGTGAAGACTTCGAAGAGGGCGTATACTAAAATTCACACAATTAATTTTTAAGATTATTATTATTTAAGAATAATAATAAATTTAATATATCCAACTAATTTCCTTTTATTTACGTTTTTTTTTGCACATTTTGTTTTCCAACTTTAAAGTCGAAACGAAGATTTGACCTGGTTTTTTTAAAGACGCTTCTGTAGAGCGTTATCAAAATGAATGTATATGTCGATAACAAGCTAGAGCTAGAGCTGTCTTATGAAAATACGAGCGGGAGAGAATCGAGAGCGTTGGGTAAAAAGCAGGTAAAAAAGTTAAAATTCCAAAAAGACTGGGAGCCGGGAGGAGGGTAGATGGACACGCGAAAATAATTTCGTTCGGAGCATGATGCGAAACGCGACGTTAAGTACGTGTCTCTAAAAATTTCGCAAGCAGCGCCGGGAACGCGTGTCGCGGATGACAAATATGATTTGCGATGCATTCGAACACTTCCAAACAAATTTTTGACGAGGGAAATCGAGTCCGACTCGCAGAGAGAATCGATCCCCGAAAACCGGCCCGCGAATTATGAAACGGCCTGTTTACAATTCTCCGCGGGATACCTCTGAGCCGTTGTTGCGAGGAGTTCAAACAAATAGATAAAATTTTAGTGCGCGCTGTCAATCATCCGCGAACTACCTGTAACGGCTGAAAAACTGAACGCCTGGAAAAAAGATAACAAAAGAACGCGCCGAATTTCGGTTTTATCTGCACCGATGTCGCATTACAAAAAATGAAAAAAATACAAAACAACCCGAAAGATGTCTCTGATTCGGTTGCAATGCACCCAGTGTTTCCGCGATACTGTCACTAATTATTCAACGAATCCATTATACTGTTTTATAAACATTGTTTACCGTTTTATGAAACGGAGACACGCGAATCGCGAGCACGCGTGAAATAGAAAATAACCATTTGGAAGTATGCAAACACGTATCCCGTGTGTAAACGCGCGCGTAATAATGGCGACCGGTGTTCCGAAATATTCGTGGACACGACACGCAACGGAGTTCCCGACGCTTTTAAACTGGCAAATTTGAAAAAATAATTGTTCTGCTGATTGACAGCAGTGAAACAGTAGCGAAACAATAGCGAAACAGTAGCGAAATAGTAGCGAAACAGTAGCGAAATGTTCGATGGTATTTCGTGCAAGAATTAAAGGGTTTCCGTTGTCACGCCGCTCGAAATCCACTCTGAAAAAACGTCACTTAATTTTTATTAAAATCTTACACGTCTATCGGCGAACAAACGGGTACGAAACGCACTCTGCAGCTTCTGTAGGCGGTATTTCGCATCCTGAACGAGGTAAGCGTAATACTATGCATCATCGGGAGCTGCGATTAGTTAAAATAACAATCGAATTGAGAGTCTATTTAATTCGACGATCCACCGTAAATCGAAGCGAATGATACGAAAACAAAGATACACACCGAGCAGAAAAAAATTATTGCCGAAATTATCATCGCTGGAATACTACCTATATGATTTTTATCGAAATGATACAAAAAGAACTTTGAATGAAACTATGTTTTCTGAATTGATTCCCATGGCATCTACTTGATGGTTTTCATTCACATTTGGTGCGTACCTTCGGGATGCGTGTCGTTATATCAATATTTTTCCTTTTTTTACCCTGTTAGAGTTAGAAAAACGTAACAAAATTCGATATTTAAATTGCAAAATGCTTCCATTTTTTCAGACGAAACCAACCACCAATTTTACCATTTCTCGTTATAAAGAAAATAATTCCGTTCTAGAAAAAAATACTGAAAAATGACGGAAAAAACACGTTCTCTCAGCTCAAATGCAATTCGTGGTTTTGTTTACGAGTTATTAACGAAAAACACTGACCAATGAGAGGCGAGCTCGGCTGGTGCAAAGCGACCGAGCCAACGAGCACAATTCCACTCATTGATTCGACCGCCTCGCGCCAGCTGTGCTCGCCTCTCGTTGGCCAGTCGTTTTCGTCAGTATCATAATAATCATTCCTAAAAGTAACATAATTTTGGGGCATCCTGCATATTTATTTATATATATGTATATATATATATATATATATATATATATATATATATATATATATATATATATATATATATATATATATATATAAAGAGTTATGACCGCCAACTACTAAATAAGTAAATAAAAAATAAACAAATAAGCTTCGGCACGATGCAGTATTTTCGGCAAAACAGAAAGCGTCATTACACTGAGACGCGTTCAACGAACGTCGCCGTAAAAACGAACCAGTCTGGCTTAAAGAAGCGCTCTGCGCTCGCAGTTTTCATTTTTCCAGCCGGTGCCCGGGGAATTTAAATTAAAATTCCCCGAATATTAGAAATCTCCTCGTTAATCCGCGGGCTTCGGTGGTAAAATGGCCCGGTGCGCGGCGATTTGTAAATAGAAGTTTAATTATACAGACGTTTCAAGTATGCAAAGCAAATCAGAAACACCCGTGCAACTGTGACCGAACTTGAACTGTCCCTATCTTCTAACGAACACGCTCGCACGCAGCTCGGTGGTGCAGCCGTCCGCGCAGTTTGCTTTCGCATATTCACATAGGTACAAATACGGATTTTGTGTCCCGGCGAATGGTCATGGTGCGCATGCATAGATGCATCTATGCGTGTTTACAGACTCGAGAAAAATAAATAAATATAACCTGTGGCTGCGCATTTATCGTTCCCTTGCTCACCCGCCGATCCCTGATAAAATGTCGAAAATCTCAAAAAAATCGCAATCGCGACTTCGCGGCAACTCCGATACAGCTGTTTTCAATAACTTTGTCCACAGCTTTGTCATTTAGCGAAATGGAAATACTTGTATCTATTTATTGTATTTCTTGTATTTATTTTATTTACTTATATTTAAGAACGGCATTGCTAAATTAAAGATATTGAATGACTTAGTTTGATCTGTAATTTTCATAGACGAATCGAAACTTTCATTTCGTAAAACCCATGAAATGCGTAAATAAGGATGAAGAAAACCCTTGTTTCTTTCTTTTAATTTTGACAGTCTTGTGTTGGGTTTTAATAGATCACTCGGTTGACAATTTAACGAACGAAGTATTGCGGATGAGTTTCACCGTGGTCGTTAGCGGAGCTCGTATTTCTACGATTCCCTCGATCAAAATCCTGAGCAGCAAACTTGCAAGATGTGCAATTGAGACTTCCTGATCGTTAAGAAGCGTTTGAAAACTGGGACAAGATGGAGGGTGGACATGCTGAATATAAAATATGCTGAAAAGACGTCGGTGCTTTTTTATGTTGAACCGTCTCGAAGTGCGCCGATTGATAATTCCATATACGTCCTACACAAACTTCGGACTAAGACCTGTAAGAAGTCTTGAATATCATTTGCAGTTTCCTCGAGCAATGTGCTTTACAAATTTATAAACTGATTAATACCCAATTACGTACATTTAACAATACGGAGTCCGCTAAGTAAACCAACTGGTTTAAAGCCTCAATGAATCAATATTCAGAGATTCATAAATGCATTTCTTAGCTCAACAATCAAATCAAGTCGATTGCCATGGATTAATTCACCGTAAGAGATCTTTAGCAATAAGATATTGTAAATTGTCACGTATTTCTCAAAGTGAAAACTCAGTCATTTTATTTTCCTAGATTATTTTTTACTGAAAAATAACTGATTTTTAATACTCGTTACTTAATTAATTCCTTCCGATTATTTATTGACGAATGTGTTGTAATCTAAAAAATGAATCAGACCTTGTTCGCGCAAAGCGCACATTTTTAACCTTCTTGATAAGACTTGCGTCGAATTTTCGCGGTTTAACCGGCTGGGTTCGACGAAGAGAAAAATCGGTGTCCGAGCATAATTACGATCCTTGTCGAGTCGACGCGCGAGATAACCGTGTCAGTAACTAATACGGGGACCGTTGCCCGACAACATCCCGGGATTTGCGGGACTTTGGCTAAATTCAGTCAATGTCGGCGTCGGAGTTGGAAACGATATGAAAGGTATTTATCATCTGGATGTCTTATGCATAACGGACTTAACTCTCATGTGCACCCGCACGTAAATCTCGAAGCCATTAATTAGACATCTATGTTGCAGCAACCCTTGTAATTAGATGCAGTTAATAGTTAGCCGGCGAAGCTCACGATGAATCTTGGACTGGAAGCGGAACTCGGGTATTCCTCGGGAAACGCTTAACAATGCGTGCATAGCTATATTTATCGTCGGGACGAGATTCGCTCCGTCAGACGTGTTACATTTCATCGGCTGTTATCAGCGCCAGTCGCCCAAAATAGGCGTTCGAGGATTTTCATAATTTCCAGCCGCTTTCGAGGCTTGTTTTAATGCCGCTTGTCAGTCGGAATTCGGCAAAGAGTAATCTGACCGATTATTAACGATCGTGAAACGTGGACTCATGCTCATGATTTATGATTAGGATTACTAAATAATCGAGTAAGCACTATTAATGAATAACTTAAGTAATCAAAGCAAATGGAATCGTTCGGTATTATAGTAGTTAATTCGATTCGGTATTATAGTAATTAAAAAGCTGCTTCTAGCTTCAATAGACTGTTGCAACAAGATGTCCGGAGCTAGACCAAACTTCTCTGTAAATTATTCAGAACATTATTAACTGCTGTAATACCGAATCTTCTCAGTTAATCATAATAATCTAGTTCCTCTATCGCATCAATAAATTGAAAATGGAATGGATATAAACTTTAAATTAAATTCAAAGCTGTACGCTTTAAATGATATCCTACTGCAATAAAACGGACGAATCATCGACTAACTAACAAGGAGAACGGAATGTTACAATCTTGCGAGAAAATTCCCCTTAAGATTAAGCAGTGCTCCGGATGGATTTAAGATGTTCCGCTCAGAGGAGTAAAAGTAATTTATTGCCGATAGTTTCATTTTTGCACAAGTTTATGCGAAAGTTTTCCCCGGTATCACGGAGTTCCATGATTTTTCCCGACCCACTGATGTTTCCCCGGTAGACGATCGCAGTTAACAAACTGGGTGCCACTGTCAAGGATAAAACTTTCACCCCCAATTTATCAAGTAAGTAGCATCGTTTACGAAACTTGGATCCTGCAGAAATCTGTCTCCACCCCTCCCGCCTCGTATCTCGAACCTTTCCACCCCTTTATTTGCATTCCCCGGTACCAATCTAGACTCCCGAACAGTCTACTGTCAGCTGCGTGCAGCCAGACGAGCGTTAATCTATACAAGCGGATTTCTACCTTGTTCCGTGAAACAAATGCGCCAGATAGAAATCACCTAAATGAATTCTTGGACAATGAAGACGCTCCTCGGAAATTGACAATACAGTTCGCGCTATTCAACAATTTTCGAACATCCTTCAAATCTTCATGCGAGCTGCTAGATTTTCTACTACGCGCGGATAATAAATTGAAATGATTGTTGTTATTCTAATGAATCGCTTTTTAATCATTTATTCTGTTAATATTAGAACTACCAACTAGTCAAATGACTGATTTTTGATTTTTTTTACAGCTCCTGATATTATAGAAATGTTTCTATAAGAAATTTTTAGGTGAACTTTATTAGAGTTGTTACTATGATGGAAATCGTACGAGGTTTAAATAAATCCAACCTTGCCATTATTGTATAAACAATATATATTAGTTTTATTAATAAGTCGATGGTTCTAATGTCAATAGATCATTTTGACCAGTAGCTTGACCAATAGTTTGACGGATCACGGAATAAATGAAATTATTTCGTAACTATTTAGAATTATAAACTAGCTATCAGATATTGTTAATCTTAACCCTGAACTGGTATAATGATTTTCGCCAATATAATTTTTCCAATGGTAGATACAAAGCGTAAATTAGAAAGAAGGGGTTGAAAATGTAGGAGTATTCTGTTTCGTACAGCTTGTAATTCCAGCTCGACAAGTATTTAAAAACATTTGGATACGATAACCAAAAGTTGCGACGTTTTTGTAACAAATTTTGAAAAACGTGATAACCCTCTCAATCAGATATCAGCATGCGCTGTAACGCCCTTACGGGAGACGATCTGCATGTAACGCGAATTATAGAACGAGAGGAAAATATTCATTAGCTCCTTGCGCAACGGCGAGCGTTCGGCTTTTACAAATTGCAAAATGGCCCCGTAAAATTTCATTAAATGTAAAAAATTAGTGGAAGCTTCTCCGCGCGCTGCTAATAATAGCCGTTTGGCCTGTTTCGTTTCATATTTCCGGTAATTTCGCCAAATATATAGGAACGTTTGCAATCGGAGGAAATGAGACTCGCATACTACGTTCGACGATTCTATTTCCTGCTTCCACTTTTACAGACATACCGCCAATTTGATTTCTCCTGCCTTAAATACAACGATACCGACCCGCTAGAGACGAGATAGTTTCGAGATAGGTATAACAGCATTTAAAGGAAACGTATCGCCATAATCGCGTTTCGGTATTGCGCTTGGGTCGCTGCGAAATTTTCTTGCGAGCCCGGCTTCCTGTTGGCTCTGTGAATACACAATGCTGATATTTTCTTCGAAAAAAGTCCATTTGATGCGGGTACACATTTCCACTTACAAGTGGAGCACAAATTCTTTCGATTCAATCTCTTTTCGGTTTCGCGATTATAATAAACTCGCCAAATTATCTTCCAAAGTAGTTTTCCAACGCGTTCGCTTCAACTTTTCGGATTGTTCGGACGCGAGACCTAATTTATAAACATTGTATTTGTTTATAACTAGTTCGCGACGGGTGCCGTAGCGTGGCAGCAACAAATTCTCGAAGCCGACGAATTAAAGCTTCCCCGCCGAAGGTTCGCGCCGCTAAAATTTAATTCATCGATCAAATATACTTCCACACCTCGTCCTCGAGTCGACTCTAATTAAGTCCCCGCTGATTTAACGAAGGTACCTGTAGTTATTTACTAAAGTCGGTACGCGTGTCGCTTGACGTTACACGGAAGCGAAATCAAGAATATGGCAGAGCAATTTGTCTCGACCCTTTGTACACCGAGCTCGTTTCCAGGGCGATGTTTCAGAACGTATTTCGGGAAAATGATCGAGCCAAATTTGTACAAGATATTGCATTGAGAATTGCGTTGGTTATTGAAAATGTATTTGTTTTTATCGAACAACTAGACCGAAGTTTACAGCTCTCTCTATCGCTATCTCTCACACATATATTAACGACGCCTGTCGTTACTAAAAATTGTAGAATTTTCAATAAAGCGACTCATAAAAATTTGTACCACTGCTCGAACGACGTATGCACGCATATACACGATTCCTCGGCATTATAGGTGCGGTCGTTTTCTCGAAACGGATTCCCAAATATCGAGAACTCGCGTTCACACTAGAATACGAAATGGAGCACGCTAAGCACTGAGCGCGAATAAAAGGGTTACAAGCCAATAGCTAAAAATTCACGATGCCTGGCTTTACATGCTGATAAAGTCCCTGTTACAGAGAGCCCGGATAAAAACGCGTATTTGTTAGGAAATTATAGTCCGTCTTTTATTATACCGGCATCCGCATGGTCGCGGAGCCAGCCAGCGATGAATTTTTCATAGCACAAGGAAATTTTATCTCCTGTCGTACAAACATACAATAAAACTCTTCGACTCGGCCCATACTTTAATTCCGGGCATTATTAAAATTAAATAATAAAACTTTTACAACGCGTACGATACTGCGAAAAGATAAATCTTCCTTCGCGCGGCTGTAATAATGTTTTTACGGCCGCGATAAAGGCGTTCTTAAACGCGGTCCAGACCCAAAGACGAATGAAAATTACCGTGAAACGCGTATCCCGTCTATGCAATCCTCGAGTGCGATACAGTTTGCCGCATCTAATGCATCGATCGGACCGTTAATTAATGCGAGACGCTGATTCGATCTCGGTGTTTTCGGTAAGATCGCGTAACGCCGGCAGCATCGAACACGATAAAAATCGATACGCTCTCGAGTTAAGGTCGGCCCCGCGGTTGTAATCGAACAACGAACCGAACGGCTCGTATATCGGTCGAATCTATCCTTGTAACGCAACCACGAACAGAGTTCTAGAGTTCAGTAGCATGCTGTGCGAGGCGTTCGAAACATTCATGGGGTTTTCAGATTGGTTCTGGAATCCGTACGTGAAACATATCTGGAGGTAGCAGGTGTTGCGCACATCCACGAAACCTATATTTCAAAAAGAAAACGGGGAAAAAACGCGATAGCGACGCTACCAAATGCTAGCCTGTTCCGACGGGTAAATGCCTAACAGTGCCAGTTTATTAACATTTTAGAATAAATTTCCCGCCCGCGGATGCCGATGCTCCATTCACTCGCGACCACTTCGCGGTTTATTTATCTCCGTCCTTTACCGGACTTTCCTCGAGAGATTTTTATCGAGTATCGCGCCACGAAAAATATTGCTTTTGCGTACTTTGTACAGCTTGCACGATTTTTTGTATTTTATACGAATTTAGTCGTTACATTATTCTGTATGTTCTTGTTTCTGCTTTACAATTTTACGTGCTCTTTCTACCGTTTTATATATTTTTTTTTTGGTATACTACACAATTTTATATGTTCCCTTCAATTTTGTACATTTTTGTTTATTTCGTACGATTTTATACATTTTTATGTATTTCGTACAATTTCATACATGCTTGTGCAGTTTATATTGTTTTATACGTTTTCGAATAGTTTGTGCAACTTGATATGTTCTTGTATATTTTGTATAATTTGCTGCTTTTTTCTGGATACTTCACAATTTTGTATATTGTGTATATTTGTACATTTCTGTGCGTTTCGCAAGTTTTGTGCAATTCTGTACATGTTTCTACCTTTTTTACCCTGACTATCTTGTACGCATCGCGTGTCTAGTAAATAAAAAAACGTATACCAATGTTTTCTATAAAGTAAATAATAATGCAACGTCCGCTGCTATTCCCGCAATAGTTGCTTTATCAATAGGCGCGGTGCTGCAGCTAAATATTCGTGCACACGATTAAAAATTTAAATTTACCAAGAAGCCGAATTCAATTAAAGCACGGCGCGAATTTTCACGCTGCCGGTTTTCAAAGCCGAGGCAGTCGCGGTTTATCACTTTTATTTAACTTTCCCACGGAAGTAAAGAGAGTTTAACCGATGAATAATAACGTACGAGCTTCATTTTCTCATGGCGCGTCCGCGCAAAAGCCAGAATTTGGACAATAAGTGCTTAAGCGGTGGATTTTTTACACCAAGTATCTGGCATTTACGATGATCTACACTCGCATTAATATTCTGGCAGCATTGTTTTCGCGGTAATCTCTTGATGGTCGTTATTCAAAATACCGGTCGGCGGACCCAGTGCTGTTATTGCGATGCGTGCTCGTTTTTTTTTTTAGAGGAAGTGAGAGACCAAGATGTCAAAAACATGTTGGAATTTTTTTGAATACGAACAGCATCATTTGCGGACAAAAGCGTCGTTGAGTACACATGTGTTCGAGAATGCGTGTAGTTTAATACTGAAACAGTCGGACGATTCGACTAATTCATTTTTTAATTCTTTATAAAAATTTACCAGTTTAAATACGATGCATCTACAATTGCGACGCTGTGTATCACCGTGTAGCGGTTACAAAATATGCAGCGAAGCTCGTGCAATTATGAAAAACAGAAGTATTTAAAATTAAATGCGCAAGATTTAGCGATGGTATTTTTGAGCGAGTAATATTACTGACTAATTGCCAAGGGGCGAAATTAGTTTTGAAAGAACTCCCACATATTTAATGGAGAACATTTTGCAGGAAAATTCACAGTCCAGTAATCAACATATTAACTCGGTGTTCTTTGACTCTTTTCCGACCCACCCATATTTTCATTTTATTAATATTCATCACTGTGGTTTCCTAATTGAGGGAAGCATTAAAAATATTACTTAACATCCCTGCATGCTTTTTTCCTCTTAATTCTGCTTCGAGCGCGCGGTTACGCCGATAATTAAATTGAAATGAATTGCTTTAGAAATATATAATTTCATAGAATACTTTCCGACTTTGAATTGAACGTGCTACGATTATAAACGCTTCGAGTCGCGATCTTCGCCAGCAATTTTCTCAATTTCTAGTCGCTTCACTCCACTTTCGAAGATAATTTACTCGGGGCGAAGCGACGTTAACAATAGTTTGAGAAAGAGAACCGTGACTGTGAAGGAAAAGTCTTCTCGTGTATTTTCGAAGATTGTACGCGTTATCCCGCGTGTCCTCGTGATTCGATTAAGAAAGACTGCAATCAGAACTCGATTCCTACGATCTTTCTTCGCGTCCTTTGTCGCTCGTCGTTGATTGCTTGATTTATTGTGTTATATCTGCGTGAAACACGTTGAGAGAGAACGGCCACGGCTACCATTCAATTTCCATTTGGCGGATCCCTTCGTCGATCTATCAAGGAAGTCACCCTCCAATGGGCTCGCAATAGTGGGATATGAACAATAGAGTTTCAAACTCTAACTGTAATCAATAAAATTAGTTCTTAAATACCGGGCCATTCATCTTCGTCCACATGGTTGCAACCGCGGCGCATTAGCAATTTTCCAATCGATACTGCGCCACTGTATCTAATAGGAAACGCTCAATCAAACGTCTTAACATAATCGCCGCGAGAAGTGCTCGTACCGCGTTGTCGTCGATACATTTTACACCGGCGGTATTCGCGCAAGTTCCTGCCGGATTATTCGACGCGACTAATCGTGACACGAAAGTAATTTCGAAGCCGGTAGTTCGTGAAATGCCGAGATTCATTGTTAAAAATGATGTACTTTGGATTTATATATTTATATATATTATATAGACTGGCGGAATACTGCCGTCAATCATCGCATACCGAATTATGGAAATTCTCCGACGTTCGATTAAACTTTAATTTAAAACCGAAGATATTCAGTTAAATTATACGTTAAAATTTCGGATATTAAATCGAAAATGATAGCTAGTATCAAATATGAAAGATATTCATAATTTATCCACTTCGATCCTTTAGAAAATTTAATGTTCGATGCATTTATTGCCACGTAGCCACGCGGAAATTGTTAATTAATCAGAGGTCGATCGGATACCAGGAAATCTTTGGTAATTGATGTTTCGTTTCATTATAGTAACGCGGGACCAACAAACATTTATTTACGCGAATAAAACATGCGAACGCGATGCAACGGCGATCACGAATCCAATCCACGAAAATTAGCCAAGGCCTAACGTAATAAGCGACTGATTATAAGGCTCGAAATTAACGAAAACCTCTTTATGGATTCGGTCGAAAAGTTACAAAAGCACCGGGACGAAGTTTACCGCGAACTTATTCGAATGCTCTGAATGTCAAAGGAGGAAAATTGTTTGAAACTTTGTTACAAACTTGATCACTGCTCCATAGTGGGAACGCGTAGGCGTACCGGTATTCGCAGCCAAGCGCAAAGGTGTCGAAGTCGGTGAATATTTAGCTTAATAAATTACAGAATTAGCTGTCGCGATTGTCCGCAAACATCCGCCGACCTAACAAACATATTCGTTTCCACAGGAACCTGCGGAATTAAATTTATAATTCTTGTCGCGGAATGAATTACGCATTTATTACGCTTCGCTGGAGTGGAGCGCGCGAGCGTCACGACGATCCGCTATTGATTGTCATTCGCTCTTCTAAGAAAAGACCAAAACCGTTCACTCTTCACTGTTGCATATTGTATTTTGTTAAGTATTGAGGACTGATATTTTAAAGAGACGAGTGTATATCATTACCATATTTGTTCCGTTGCAAGCGTCGCTTTACCTTTGCGAGTGCAACAAATGTTCGCTTCGTCTAACAATTAACACGAGCTCAACACAAACCAAAACTACAACGATTCTTGAAACTAAAAAAATGTTTTCAACTTCGCCAAGCATACAGCGGTATAACCTAAAAGTTTCGAAAAATTCAGCTCGTCATTTTCCCCTAAAAGATTCACAAAGGCGGCTTTATCTTGACGATACACCTTTGCAGAAAATCAGACGGGAGTAGGTCACCTTCAAGAATTTATTACGAAAACACTAACTGACGTAGAACCATGGAACTTTCTGCAGCACGTTCGAACACGATCCAACAGCGCAGACAAAATTTTTACAGTCTGCTGCGTGTAATGCTGCCTGCCGCGGACAGCGTAGATCGTTCAAACACCTAGAAAGTTCGCGAAGAAAAAAACCTGAACCAAGTTTCGTCAAAATTGATTGCGCACACTTCGGAAACTAGGGTAACGAGCGAGCAACATATTTCAAGGTCGCCGAAATCGCCGGGCTCGCGGCTCGATTGCCGGATTCGCGGCATTTAATTAGCCGATTTGCACAACAATAGGTAATAATACCGATCACAATAGAAACGCGCGGGATACAGATGCGAATATAAATATGGCCGGATTTTTGCATACAAATGTCGTCGGTCGGGCATTAAATTGTTTGCGCGCAGCGCACGGCCCGTCCATAACGCGATCCTTGATATCGCGGACAATATCGTCTACGTGATCGTTATCAGTGACCGTTTCTATCTTGCACGTATCGACTATCGTGGAAGTGCTCGTCGACATTTTCCCGAGCTTTATGATACCACGGACTTCAAGTTTTATGGCGACCTTTCAATAGCAGCGACATTACCGATTCAAATTGTGTTCCGCGTTTACGAGCCATTTTCACGCGGCGTTGTTTTACCGTTTTCCCATCGTGCCTTCCTCGCCCTCCCCTCTCGTCCCATACGAGCTTGTTATGTGCCGGAGACCGGCGTTCCGACGACGAGAAAACGGACCGCTCTTAACAGCCGGTGAGGCCCTTCTTCCTTTTCCAACGATCGTCTCCGCCTCTTCTTCTCCCATACCCCGCGCATCCTGCAAATCCTGCGTTGCCTTTATCTTCGAGGAATTGTCTCGCTTCCTTTCAAATATGTCTTAAACTTCTTCTCCCTCTTTCCTCCTCTACGTCTGCGTTCTCTGACGGCGATCTTCCTATCCTCCGTAGCAACACCGAATTAATTAGGAACGCGTTCTTCGCGCAAGTCGCGTATTATTACTTCCATTTATTTGATTTCTAGACAGGCTACAGACTGAATATGTGTTTTTGCGAGCATCGCTTTTCGTATTCTGCGCAGCAGCGTCGAATCATCTGACAATACTTTATTCGCGACGGTTATTTATTATTATTTGTATTCGTTTTATTATCATTCATTTCGCAGACTGTGTACGTATTCCTCTGAAATTCACTTTGCATCGTTTCTCAACACTGAACGCACTACTGCTGGCATATCACTGAACTTACGAAGATGCGTTCGAGAGGAATGATCACGCGCATTTCTTTATTCTACCTGACATCGTGATAATTCGATTCTGTAATTTTTAATAAGCAACACGTACCAGTCACTTTGATAGTATATAAGTTTAGCGTTAGCTTAGTGAATTTTCTTAGATCTCGTTCTCTGTGATCCTTCCACTGCTAATTGTTAATCGGATGTACCATAATGGACTTTCTAACTGGCGAAATAAAGTAAGCTTCGAATCTGCGGTTCTTCATTAAATGATTTTTAATTCGACAGCTTTGGAGGAAGAAATTTTGTTCGTCAAACAACATCGTTCAGTTAATTGAACCGATGAAAAATTTCGGGTGAATCGAGAGCTAGCATGAATACGGTTTTGAAATACTTTCTCTGTGCAAATTTTCCGTGAGTTTCCGAACAACCGGCACCGATTCACTCTTATGCACATAATAAATCCAGAGCAAAGTGGATCCTGCAATGAAATAGTATTTTCCGTTGCGGACATATTCGAACAATTTGAGTTTTACGAACACACAGAGACAAATTTTACTACCAACCAACTCAAAGACTACCGCAGCTCGTCCGGTTACTATGGCCCAAGAGCAGCGAAACACGTAGTACAATAACGTTATCTGCAACGATAATTCTGAGAAATTCGATTTGCCAATTGCGAGGCCATGGTGAACCATAACATTGAACTAGGTGCTCGGGGATCGCGACGTATCCTAGCTGCTTTATAATTTATGCGATGAACTCCGAATTGCCCGTAAAACTGCTGCGCACCGGTTCCTTATACATAAAACATAATTATTCAACTGCTATCGAGATCGTACACAATATTCTGGAGCGGGAAATTTTCAAGGAAATTCATTTGAATATTAAGAACGTTTAGTATGATCGTTGTCGAGGGAGCACATAGTATTTTCTAACGTAAAACATTCAATTAAACGTTTTCATTTGGAGATTCGCGTTTCTAAGATTTTCACTTTCATTCAAATATTTTGCTACTGTTAGAAGAACGGATAAAATTATAGGAACAGGAAATATTAAATAAAACCTTCCATCTGAACATCGAACAGTTAAATAGTATTTTTTAACATAGAATATTAAATTGAACCTTTTCGCCTGAATATTGAGATACAGAGAACTTCAACTTTCGCTAAAATATTTATAAATATTTATAGAACGAGGAATGCAACCTCTCAACTGAACACCGAACGGTAAGAAAATTAATTATGATTATTGTTGAAAGACGAAATAGTATGTTCCAACATAAAATCGAACGTTTTCATTTGGCCATTGGAAAGGAGATCTTAACATCTTTCAAAATATTTTACTGTCGTCAAAAGATAAATAATATTTTAGAAACGACAAATGTTCTCACCTAAATACTGGATATTAACAAACATTTTAGTTTTAAGCTCTGAACATTACCTCTTCCGACGTGAATAGCGATCATGAGGGGTCGTTACAAATTACCAGAAAGTTTGCAATTGAATAAATTGCTAAATTCGTATGCATGGAATGTGAAAAATCATGAAAATGTTCTAGATTAATAAAATCGTCTAATAATAAATTGTAGCGATAAAATAGCTTCGATCGTAAACTGTTAAAAGGCCGAATTTCGTATCGTGGCTTGAAGGAAACCTTTCCGGGATTCACGAGGAAAAAATCGATTGTTTCAGATGCAGAAGTTGCCCCCTTTGAAAATAGAGCGCGGCGACGGGGCTGTATCAAAAAAGCGGGCGCAAAACGAGCATTAAAGACATCCCGGGAAGAGTTCGCTGGTCGAGTTAACGCGAAATTTCACGGAACAGTACTTGCGTTACAGTCTATTAATCCCATGGCGCTGCAGTTATACATTTCCATTCCCAGACGTCGATAAAAAGCCGCCTCGTTCTGTAAAATCGCGGCGGACTTACAACGGCGTTTCTATGGAAAAAATTCGGCAAAACGCGCGGCCGCGGAATTGACAGTCATTGTAATGGAAGAATCAAAGTGTCCACTCCTCGTTATTTGAAAACTTTTCATCCGGCGCGGCCTGAATTCGTTTGATTTATTTTTTTCCCGTCGGCTTGTTGCTGGTTAGGGGGAGAATATTTCAGCAGCAGCTCGACTGTAAAAAATAAAAGTTAAATCAAGGAAATCGCGGGTGTGCGGCGAAATATGTATGCGCCATGCCGCGCGTATAGCGTGCGACGGTACGGCACGGGATGCCGCGTGCAAAACAAGTTCCGATAATGGTGAAAGAGCTAATTAAATAAAACCTACTGGCGGGCTTCGTTCGCGTTTAATGCGCGCCGACCGACAAACGGACCATTCGGAAACTGTTTCCCCAATTTTCTTTTGACAGCAATATTTCTACGTCCGTTCACGGGAAAATTGCTCGGCTTTCGGTTTTTCGCAAGAAAACGTTTCAATTTTTATCTTCATTAAACCGTGTTGGTTTTCGAACGCTGTTTATTCTTTTAACGGAGGCTCGTTCAAGGTAGCAGTTTCCGAACGATGAAAATAAGGCGGCGTTCGCGATTTACTTTTTCGGAAAGTCCGAAGCGGTTCTTTTTCAAGTTTTCAGTAGAATTTGCATCGTATCCGAGGTGCGTGTACTAATTTGTTTGCTGAAATTTTCATGCTGGAAGCGTATGTGCGTAAACGTTTATATTATACAGGGTGTTCCCTTAATTTTTCCACACAGTTCTTCGAGCATTTCTAATAATCTGGCAAGAGAATATTCCGATCGAATGTTTATCGGAACGAAATGTCGGATTTAAAGAATTGCCAGTTTTTCAATAAATGGCATTGCATGTTCTTCGTATTGCTGTTGCTCGTCTCAAGACTAATTCGACGACCTGCTTATATCAAGTCCGTAGTTCACCGCAGAATTTCATTTTTCAGTTTGATTTTCCACCAATCATGGAGTGATTGCCTGCGAAATTATTTAACGGAAAAATCAAGCACTTCTTTCAACGGAACACTGCGAGAATAATATCCATCCGGCCGGATTTAAAACAATGTACTGGTTTTGTTCAACTGTTTACCTTCCAGTTCGCTATGTTGTTCCTACGAGTGAAGTTTACTATATTCGTTGCAAACCCCTCAGGGTTCCTTCTGAAAATAACAATTACTCGAAAATGTCAGCCTGTCATTTCGTCGGTTCCCATTACATTTTATTCTAACGTGCGTAAAGTTCAACTGCGTGTTTATAAAACATGTTCGAGATCATTCCGTATTTAATACGATTCGTGCCTTCCTAATTCCTTGTTCAATGTGCCACATTGTTCCTGATATTAAAAATATAAAGTTGTTCTTAAATTCAGCAGAATTGTACGATTAAACGGTCGCACGGAACTTTGATTGGTTCTGATCGATTCCCCAGTATAATAATTGAAAGGCAGTCGTAGGAAATGGTACTTCCAAATCGGTTAGTTTCTTCTATTGTTCTGCCAATACGGACAAATTGACCGAAGATTAAAAACTATATGAAATGCGTTCGGAAAGATTGGATCTCAGCTCGATTTTCCCAGCCGTTATGCAAACTGCGTTTCTCAAAATTCGCGAAGAGCCCGGGCACCGGTTTCCGTGAAGTCAGCGATTATCGTCGCCGAGATCTGTAAAATCGTAGATCCTCAGATCAGATCTAGCCCCCTCTCTCATTCTCTCTGCCCCTTTGTCTCTTTCTCTCTCTCTCTCTCGCTCTCGCTCTTTCTCTCTTTGTAGGTAACCCTGTTTTATCTCGATCCATTTCCCTGGTCTTTACCCATCTATCTCTAACTCTTGCTTGGACAAAGTCAGTCCGCTTCAAGCCCGATCCATTTTCCCCAATCTCCACTCATCTACGGTTAACTGTTACCTTAACGTTTTCCGAGGAATTCGTACAGGCTGCGCAGATCAGCCGTCGCCCGTTCCAGATTTCTTCGTAATCTGACAGTGTCTTTGCATCGGGGCATGATCGCCGATCCATGAAATCCGCAGTGTAATAACCAGGATAAAGGGTCCGGGACAATATTCTCGGAGAACTGACGTTACCTCGAAACTGAATGGCATCCGCGACTAATCTCTCCGGCTGTCTCTGTCGCAAGCCACTCGGTTGCCAGGCGCGATTGCAGGCTGAAAAATTGTGTCCTTCGAATGGCGAAATAATTGATTGAAATTTCGAAGATCGATTTCGCTGTCGGACGTGTACACAAGTATTTTTACGCAATGGATGAACGACCAACCGAAAGAATCGGGTTATCATTAATAGATTGAAAATAATGAAATAGTAATTCTCTATTTTCCGGACGTGTGTGCCGAGGATACGTTTCAACTTAGGGTTGTATAAGGAAAATAATTGCAGGAAGAATTTTTTACGAAAAGACAAAATGATAATGCTGGGTTATAATCGTTTCGAGTTACACATTCCGAGCTGCGTTATGGGTCGTATTTTCGTACATGGAATAATGAATATATTTTCATAAGAACACGAGGGAATAGAAAGAAGAATTTGCATAACAGACAATGCATTTTTACCACGCAGATGCATCCCTGAGAGCACGATGATGTGCAAAGCCGCTAGGAACCAAAGAATACTCCAACCCTTGACTTAGAAAAAGATGACCCGATTTTTCCAAGTCCTCCGAAACGTGCCTTACGCCGGCACGATAGCTTTTCTTTTAGTGTATGCATTTCGTAATGGCTCAACTAAGTTTCAGCTTACACGTTCTTTGTACGTTCGAGCCGGAGAGGACACGGGGAATAGCGAATATATCTCTCAAGGATTTCGAAGCGATATTTCCCGGCGAGTATCGCAAATAAAAACTGAGAAATATCATCGTTCATTATTCATTCCTGCTTCTCGACGTGCTCAATATGCAGCAGGATGCTTTATCGCCGTTCGGGTATCCTTTATTTACAGTAGTAGGTGGTACCAACAAACAGCAACGCGTATAGATTGCGCGACTTATCTCCTTGATCCGTAGATATCTCTTTTCTCGCATTCACCCCGGTGGCCATTTCTTACAAGCGATTACATCCTCATATTTTCTTCACAGCACATTAAATTGCAAGAACCAAATCGAATATTTGTGGCCCTTGTTTGAGTTATGTCAGCCGGGCTGCCGAGCCTGTTTCGCTTGTTGCGTAATTCGCTCGGGCTTCGGGTTTGTGTTTCTGTCTTTTTCGACAACGTCGGACAAGGTCAAATAGCTCTGAAGAACGTCAGACGATGTTAGACAACAACAAACAACGTTAGATAATATTGGACGATGTTCGACAACAGCGGACAACTTTAGGGGACATTAGACGATGTTAGGGAACATTAGACGACGTTAAGGTACATTATATGGCGTTATACAACATTAGACGATGTTAGACAACATTATACAGCAACAGATAATTTGAAAAATTTATAATTTACCCACTTACTTAATTTACCACTTAAGTGGATTAGAATCATAACAATGTGAGTCACAGTTTCCTCAATGTGTGAAACAAGGAATGTTATTGTTTAATAACCTGTGTATTGTTTTATGCGTTTTATAGCAGCTTTATCATTTGTTTTATCCGTCTTTTTAACATATTGGCATGTGTACATTACATTTCAAGAAACGAGTCAAAATGAAAGTAATGATCGATTTCGTTCATTACGAAAGATCAATCAGGTAGAAAAGCGAAATATACTATCTCATATACGAAGTCCTCGTTAGGTTTCTGCGTGTCAAAAAAAGTCCCAAATAGTTGTGAAACAATTTTCCACGTTTACAGAACGTCATTACATATGTTTTATTGCTACATATTACCTCCGTAATTATTTACTATCTTCGTAAAAAAAAAGTGAAAGATAGAAAATCTGACAACCAAACGAACATTCGAACCTGCATATTTAGATTCGGCATAAAAAAATGTATCGGTATAAAAAAAAAGTAACGTTTGCAAATGTAATTACTTGAACGACCGAAAATCGCGAAAGCTTGACGCACTGCCGCAGCGAACAATATCTCCGGTTCGGTATGATTATTTCGTTACAAAAGCGTGCGAAAAACACGACACCGCGACGCATTTTGCCGTCGTTATTTAATAATTCGCGGAAACACTGTTGTTTCGCAACCAGCGTCGAAATCCCAGCGATACGCCTTACAATTCACGATCTTTTTGTGTATGCAAAGTTTCAATCCCACTGTCATTATTTACGGGCGCGGGCGCCGCGCGAGAATTATTCTTCGGAGTTAACCCCATGTGTAGAAATAACGGCAATGGCGGCCGAAACCGTGTCGGACAGATGCACTTCGAAAGCCAGGTTTCTCGATAACAAAGCTTCACGCGAAAAGTTTCGCGGCACATTTTTGCTGATTTTCTGGCCGAGGAGTCCGCCGGATTTTATTCGGGCGTGGTTTCACCGCTACCAGATCGTATACCAACTATTACGGCAGCGAGCGGCAAAATGGAGTCGCGGGGCAATAACGGGTTACCGTCTCTACTTCTCTATGGGGATACTTCGACGTGCTCGAAAAAAAATATTCCAAGTTTACGCCCGCGATTTTGATGGGACCTGTAACGTCCCCGTGCTTGCAACGGCCATTTTCTGTTTCTCGCTGTTACGATTTTATCTGTTTCCGTTTGTCGAACTTTGGCCGCGCGGCTACAAATGCGTAATAGCGTTTGCTGTCTGAATGAAAATTTTTATGGAAGCTAAAGCACACTCGTATTTCACACGATTTTAAATATTCCGGTGAAACGACAACAAATAGGGCAAGTTAAAAACTTGGCTCGTTGATCGATAAAATGTTTGCAAGCTTTTGCAATTTCTGCATGAAAAAAGGCGTTGGCGCTGTTAAGGAGTTTAAACGTTTGCTGGAGCTATTACGTTGCTGCGTATGAAATGTCGGATTTTTATTACGTGTAAATGTTTCGTTGTATTATTGTCATATTGTATATTGAATTAATTAATTATGTACATAAATGTAAATTACTTAGATATAAATATTTAATAACTAATATATAAATACTAATATGTAAATAACTTATATATAAATATTTAATAACTAAATGTTTAATAAACCTATAAATAAATTTTTGAAAAGAAATATACTTATGTAAACATACGCGCTGAGAAGAAAAATAAAATCACGCTCGCAAAGGTTCGAAAATGTTAGTACAAGTAGAGGCTTGAAAGTGGTATACTGTTAAAACCCCCAACCGCAAGATCGATATGTTGGCTTTAACGGTTAAAGGCGCAGTTATAGCTCTCTTAAAAGCTTTCAGCATACAATTATTGCCACTGCAAACGGAATGGTACTCCAAAAACTCTGCACCCTGTTTATACCACTGCCGACTCATTTGGACATGATAGCGCGAACATGAAAGCCTTCACGCTTTCAATTGGCCACCGGAAGCTGCGCGGAAGGGATCAACGTTTCTGGTGTACGAAACGTTGCCTTTTCTTAAACTTTGTCTCCTATCCGGTATACACAGTGTTGCGATCGAACAATAGCCCGCGAAGTTTCACACAAATCGCCAGTTTCCTAGCCGGTGCTCGCCAGCGGAATTAATCAAGATGAAGTGAAACGGCAGTAGGGATAAGTTACGCTTCTTTGAAAAAGTATTTGCAGTCGGCGAACAAAAATATTCGTACACTGGCATAACCAAACAGTGGCTAAAAAGTTGTTTTGATAAGATTGCTATTAGACGGGACGAGAAAGACAATTAAAGCTGATGATTTTTTCCAACTTTTTTAATCCGAAACTATAACGAAAATTTAAAAAATAAACGTTAGAAATCCTGATAACGTGTATGCATACTGAAAATGCCTGTACATACAGTTTTCGAAACGGCATCCCCCCAAATTTTCGAAACGTGGAAATAAAAATTTGTCTCGCGTCAGCAGAGAGACAGTGGCCAATATGTGCGGACGCGTGTAATTTATTCAAATCCGGAACGGTTTACAGCGTATGAAACCTCAATATTATAAAGTTTTGAGGCCGGCGGCACGGTGTCATAGTGTGTCGATTAGATTAATTGTTCCGATGTCACAGAAAACGCGTGCCGGTAGTCAAAGTAGAACATGCTGAAACTTCATAAACGCGAAATAACGACAGCAACGGAATCGTTGCCGCTAGACGTGGTTGCAATAAATGCAATGTCGACAGAATTCGCGTCTACGTGCTCATCAAATTTGCTATGATCTCGCGCGGGCAATGCAGCAGGCAGAACGATCGGTTCAATTAGCGTCATCAATACCAACGCGGCTTATGCTGTTTCTTCGAAACAGAGCCGGCCACGCCGAGTACCCGTTCACTAATAATTCCTTAAGAATCGCGCGTCCATCGGCTTTAAGCGGATGTTTACACTTCTCTTTTATAGATCAATATATTCATGTAAACAATGCCGAGCAACGAATTTAATCACTTACATTCCGATAACTCGTAAATATTAACGATAATATATGTGGACACGCGATCCTACGTAAGCCGCACCAAGAAACATTTCACATGGGAATCCGATTATTTAAATGACCGATTAATTAAGCGACACGACAAATTTGGATTTCAACAGATTATACGGCAACAGAGAACACACGGAAGGGGATTTCGCGAAATATTTGTTGCATGCGTTTCCAGATTTGCCAAACGATGCTTTTCCTTCGCGGAACGGCTCCTTTTCACGGGAAACATTACGCTCGAAAAGAACTGCAGCTCTTGTTAGTATTCCGTACAAAGAGCAACGATTAAACTGTAATTCAGCAACATAAAATGTAACCGTGCTCGCTAAAGGAAAGACTTTATTATAAAAGCAATTTATCCGGCGATTTTCTGTACGCTGGCTTTCGTAAACGACAAATACTGCGAACGATAAACGCTGAGCTTACGATCCAACAAAATTGTCGGAAAAATAACATATTTATTGCATAGAAACGTGCCGAGCAAAGCACGCCGACGTACTTGCGTGAAAACTATTTTAATACTGACACTGTAATTAAGATTTTAATTGTAGGCGAAATAAGCAGCTTGCAAGGAAACACAAGCTAAAATGTCATCCACGTCCACGTCGCCTCATTACGTATTCTAAACCATTCGTTTTAACAACATCGGTACATGGTACATTGATTTACTGCGATAAAACGTGTATTTGTAATAACAATTGCAAGTAAAAGTTTAATATTTTGTTGCTTTTACACAGAGTTGGACAGAATTTTATTCGGGCGATAGATAGAAAGTAACCAGTACAATTTTATTCGACATTAAATAATAAATATTCGCTCGTATACAATTTTTATTTAGATACTAATTTGTCCGAACAATATTTTGTTGAAATAAAAATTTATTCCTACAGAAATTAAATAATTAAACATTTATTAATTAAATTAAATAATTAGTTTCAACAAAAATGATAGAAAGATTAATGAAAATTAATTTTTCATAGTTTATCGATTGATTTCTTCCATATTATCTTTATTCAAATAATGAACAATTCGAACAAAGAATTATTCGAATAAATAGATAAAACGAAGCATCGTTCGAATAAACAAATAGAATGATTTACGGTGGAGAATGAATTATTCGAATGAAATATTCGACTAAGAAGAATGCATTCGGATAATTACCTTGGATAAATATTACCTTCCGAATGTTTTCGAAGGACATTATAGTTTGCTGGAAATTGAAGGACCTTCATTTCAAGCTACCTAATTTCCCAATGGACATAAACGCTTGTAAGCAATGTTCGGTATACCGCAAAAAGTCAAACACTGGAATTTGTTTGTAAAGTACATGGAGTGAGGCAGTTCCGGCAGAGATTAAGTAAAAGCGCGGCCCGGAAGAGTTCGGATTGTCGAAACTTCCGATACATTATTGCAAGTTCCACAGCATCATCTGTTCGGATTTTCCAAGTATCATTGATAGCCGGTCATAGTGTTTTGCTGTTTCACTGTGTTTTGCTTGCTTTCTAGTTGATTCCCCCCGAAGTTTCTCGCGCACCTTTTCGCCCGGTTCTATTAAAACGTCCCGTGAACCCTCGATACGATCCGTTCGAGTTCTCCTCTTCGAAACTTCTTTATACGTTTTCTTACCCAAAAGTTCTTAACTGTGCCGATCTCGGTTCTTCCTACCGCCGCTCTAGCTTGCAACGTTACGACGTTACTCGTCGTATCCTCTTCCGGTGGCTATAGTCCTCCCTCATTCTTCAACTCGGCGTCCTCTTTTGTGGGGACCACGCACACCTAGCCCGTAATCTCTCACGTGAAACCGATGTTCCCGGCCTTGTCTCCAAAAACACCTGCTTTTGCTTCCCAACCCCTCGACGGCTGCAATAACTGTCCTATGCACTCGAACAATCCTGCGATTCTGTAAAATATTTCATCCCCCAGCACTTCGGCGAGCATCCCACTTTTTGGGATGCGAAGTGCGCGAGTTTTCATCCCACGTAAAAATACTGCCAGCTGCCTGAAATCTGTGACGCTGTATTGAGCTGTTACAACCAGTTTCGCCAATTTTTCTGGAGTTCTTCAGTTTATCGCCAATTCCATAGCTTCGGTGAATAGGTTAACATATTCGATACGTGGATTGTCAAATATAGCCCAGAATTTTTTAGCAAATGAAGCAAATTGTTGATTTTACTCTTTCGTTAGCGATCAACTAATTATGACAAAATTAAATTTTATCTTATTTATATGCGTACTAACACCTTGCTGAAATATAAAACGTTCTACAGCGCGTTGAATTTTTCACAATTCCATACTTATCTTAATTTATTGTTCGTTTAATCGGTTGAACTTCGGGAGTGCGATTTTTAATATATTAATTAGCGAATATCATAACCTCTTGAAGCATTCAATTTTTGCATGAAATGAAACCATTATCGTTCAGGTGGTCTTCGGAGATAGCACGGAGACATCATCAAACGATCTGATAACTCAAACGGGAAGAAACATCGTTGCGGGAGCAAAAAAAATAATTGGAAGCGTAGTATAAAGAGGAGAAGCGAAAGAAAACTGTCCCTCGCCAGGAAAGGGTGGCAAGGAGACTTGAAAGGACGGCCGTGACAAGCCTGAGTGTATTTTCTGTGGCCATTTGCTCCCTGAGTCCACAAGAGGATGAATTAGATGTTTAGAATGTCAAGATTTGGTTTGCGTGCATGTACCGTAGATAATGACGAGGACAAAGACGTTGCATGTGCCCGAGGCGAGTGCAAACAGTTGCACCCGATATTGACCCATATATGGAACATTATCATTAATGATTTATTCTAGTAAATTCAACCAATTACAGGTAACACCAATTACACGTAAAACTTACTCAACTAATACTATTGACAGCTGATGTGATTTCCAACAGGAAGAGTACAAAAAATATATTGAGACCCCAAAATTAATTTTAGAGCTAAGCAAAATTTTTTTGTTACATGTAAACTATAAGTTGCGAGAAAAGGCTGCGAATAGTGGTATAGAAATGAGCAGAGCCTACAAAACTATGGGGTCTACCTAAATATTGCAAAATTGTTAAAACCTGTGTAAATAATACAGAGACTATAAAAACACTTTATAGCTTATGAAACCTTTGTAGCGTCTATAAAATAGCTATACGGTTTATGAAAAAATGCCTACGTTGAAAAAACGCCTATTTTGAAGAGCCCAGCGCCCTCTTCAAAAATGTTTAGGGCTCAAGTAAATGCTGTGTTGGATATTGCCTGACCTACAAAAATAAAAATGAATCCCTGGAAACTCGGTTTTAACGATATTTATTGACGTGGAAAGTGGGAGAAGATTGACTATCAAGTATGCAGAGCATACTATAATTTTTTAACACTAGATTTACGGAACCCGTCAAAATGACAGGTCACTGTCATTTACTGTCAATTACTTTTGATTTACGATTATTCAGATTTTAAAGATTCATTTGTGAGTTATTTATTCAATATATGTTGCTTGTGGTAATATTACAATAACACTCGTTAAAAATTAGAATACATGTCTTTCGTTATTCCTTAATTTTTCCTTTTGTTACTTTTATAAACAAATATTGGACAGCTGCTTTTAGTTCTCCATAAATCTAGTATTAAAGTGGTATTAAGTGTTTTAAGTTTATTTTAGTGTAATTATAGTATTATTATAATATTCAGTGATACTATGGAATTCGTGGTGAATATTAAATGGAAGACAGGGTGCCAATTAGTTCACGTCACTCCCCGGCACAGACTTAAAAACACTATCGTGATAAATGCTTGCCTTTGGGAGAAACTCGCAAACTCGGCACGGTCAAGTTAAACATTGACCATAGTATTTGATTAATTTTCATATACGTTTCTGCCCCCGGAGAAGTTTCCACCGCCATCGTTAACGGCAGAACCTCCGGATGTCCTCCCCTTTTCATCCGGCGACCAATGAGACTTCAGAAATTATTAAAATCCGCCGCCGACAAAAAGGTCGGCAGCCTCCGCTCGAACGTTCGAGGAGTATCACCGAACCAGCTTTTCTTTTCCAATTTCAATATCGTCGAACCTCGCCGGCAAAACGATCGGCAAAAATGCGGCTCGATTGATTGGTATGTCGCTCGAAAACTACTTGACCGTAAAAGTCCGCCAGTAATAATAACGAAGTGCCGGGATTGTTAATTACTCGCGCGCAAAACGGACCGGACAGTTACTTACTTGTGCTACCTGTTCGCGCGGCCCAAAGTACTGTCGCTCGATTGAACTTTGTAAATAAAATTAGCAAGTTCCGGGTGCCGTGTTTTTTAACCGTTTCAACTTCAATTGGATCCATCGAATTTTATACTTCGACGACGAACTTCGCGTTTCCATAAGCTTTACATAATTGGTTTTCGTTTTTTCGCGAGGGTTCTTTTCAAAAGCTGATTCCGAAGTAATTAATAATACAAATTCAGTGCTGTTTTATCATAAGACAAGATTATAGTGTGTACTTTTAGACTACTGTTATTAAGCTAATTTTATTGAAATATCCTAGAGTGGCTCGTTCCAATGTACATTAGAGAAAAGATACTAATTTCTTCTCTGTAGTTTACTAGTTTCAAATTTTCATCCGATTGAAATAAATTTCGCAGTCTATTCGCGCAAGAAATTTAAAAAATTCATTTTCACGTCGATTTTCATATTAATACGTTCGCTATCGGCGAACATAATTACGTTTATTGTATTTATCGTATTAAATATATTGTATTATCTTTTTATGTTGTAAAAATGTCGTGAAAGGGAAGCTGTAAATTCTCTAAATATCATGCTATGTATTATAATTTTAAATAATTATATTCACAAAATTAATTTGACGGTCTTCACGTGAAACAAAAAATCATGGTCGTTACACATGTGTGAAGCTGGTAGCGAACGTGTTACTAACAACGGTAGCAAACATTAACTTCCATCTAACCGATTCTGGGTCACTAGTGTCGTTGTGGCCCATGCTAGATTATAATACTCTCTGCCATTACTATTTTACGCAAATATACGTAATTCTTATCTTGTTGTAATTATTGTTATTACTTCATTGTTATTCACGTTATTCTTATTAGCATTATTATTATTATCAGTATTACTATTGTTTTTTGAAAGCTCTTACTCGCGTGCTCGCAATTATTACACTTTTTGTAACGAAGGGTCCACCCCGTTGACACAGTAAACATTATTATTAGTATCATAAAAAATTCGCATGTATTGATCCTGAGTCAGTTGCACTTTCCCCGAAACTACATTTGCTCTTCTTATCTCAAAATATTTTCAGAAACATACAAACTTCAATGACTGCGTTCGAAATCGATTTATTGGGCGCAAAATGATTTGATGTCGCTTTTCAGCAGTCGATGCACTTCTATTTCGATGGCTGTGCGGTTATTATACATATAGATGGTTGTTCGTTCGAGAGCTGCGCACTCATAGTTATAACGAACGTATGAGAAATTATACGCCATTAAGCCGAGAATCGTGAAGACGGAAATAGGGAAAGTCTGACTGACTTAAAAAGAACGAACGGTCACAATGAAGTTTATTAGGAAAGAAATGAAATTTTCTGAGTTTAATACTCGACTCCAACGTTTACACCGCATAATTCCGCCTAAAGAAGTTTAAGTTCACATGCACCCGCAGCCAGCGCGCATTTCTTCTCACTGCAGGAGATTTTCTCCGGTGTTGGATTCAAGAACCTCCGCTGTTGTTTTTTCCTCCTTTCACCACCGCTAAAATTGAATTTTTCTCGAGCTAAAGTAATTACAACTTTCTTCATAAATTACAATTAGAATTCGCGAGGAACGCGATTAAAATTATGAATACTAATTGGGATTGGTAAAATAGGGCAAAATTTGGGCTCCGCGAACTGGCCGTCAATTATCAAATTCCGTCCAAAACTTGAATAGTTGCAATTGGAAACAGAAGAAATTTTAAAAGGATTTAAAAATATTTTCTGTCCTTTACAACCGATGCAGACAATCTTTATTTTCCATAAAAATTCGTTATGATCGTTCATCAAAAACTATGCTGTTAAAATTATATTTTTTCTACCGACCTATCAGGCAATATAACCGTACTCAATGAATAAAAGTCAAAGCAGAAATTTCATTAAATTCTGCATCACTTTAACGATCGACCGAATCACGAACGCACTTGCATTCGCATTTCCGTGTACGAAACAAGATCGCACACGTCGAATACGAATATTTAATAAACAGGTCCGGGCATTTTACGAATTCTTTATTTCGTTAATTTGACAGATGCGCGACCGTTCAATATACGCGTTGGACCACGCGTACTCGGCCTCGCAATCCGAAAGATTCGATCAGCACCGTAACGTTACGGAACCGTACACCGTGTGCACAAATATCACACACTCCGCTAAATTCGAGGCAAAGCCCGTATACCCCCACCAATGTGTATCTTTTATTAAAGTTTCGTTAACTCTACCTTTGTTGGTACATAATGTTTTCGTGTGCGCGGCGCTCTTCGATCCGATTGCAAACATTATTAAAATCTACCGAAACGCGAACGCTTCCGAAGACCTTGAACCTGTTTAACCTCAATTTAATCGTGGGTTTGGAGAATTATTGTTAAAGTTATAGAGTACGAAGTGACGACGTTCAAAAAATGACTATCCAGAAGAAAATTAACGGAGAAGCGAAAGACGTTCGCTAGTTGCGGAGATTTGAGGGACACTGCTTATTAGAAATTAAAAAATAGAAATTATCCACATTCGTTGCAAAAATCAAGAGTCACTAACTTTTCCTTTGCTTAATATTTAAAGCAGGTTGAAAGGAACGCATCGATATACTTCATTTCGCTTTGCTCTCTTTAAAGAAATACATAAAATCCTCGGTCTACTGATTATTGATCTATTGTGTGATTTTGCGCATGATGAAAATAAAAGCGGAAGATAAGGATCTAACTCATGGTAGCGACTAAAGAAGGCTCTAAAGCATAGTGGAACAGCCAGGCTCCCAAAAGGTGCATTACGCAACAAACCTGAATTTAAAATGTCCGTCGTGCAACACTGGAGCCACAATTTATTTCAGCCAAGAAAATAGAACGACTCTGCTTGGACTTGGTTTCAATATTGCACAGATCCAGAAAAATTGTGATTTCGCGTCACCGGAGTTCCGAGCTCTATAAGACCCCGGCACATTGGAAGGTGTAGGCTAAAGCCTCAGGTACTCACGAGGGAGCCTCTAGGTCGGCTGGCTCACAGAATCGCGCTAAATAACCACGTGGAACCCTTGGGGGAGCGCACCAAGACTGCTAGAGTCCCTAGATAGCCGAGCTCCGATGGTCGGCCATGTAGATTCCTAACTGGCTAATGGGAAATCAGGAAAAGTATGTCGAATATGACTCGGAGACCGTGTGCGCCCCGGGCTAGCTATCTTGGCTTGGTCTGAGGTCGGATTCCTGCTGGTGGTGGTTGACCTACCTGCCTTAAGGACGCAGCGTCGCGCGTCGGGTCGAATAGAGCTCCGCTGCCACTCTGCAGAGGCTGACACGATTTTCGAAAACGATTCTCGCCGAGGACCGCCATGAATCCCATGGTCCTACGATTCCGACCGGTTTCCTGGCCCAGATGACAGTGAAATTCGAGGCTGATTAGAACGACTAGGGGCTCCGTGACGAGAGGGTTAAAGAGTCCTTGACAAGGCACAAGAAATCCGGAAGTTCGTCCCGGGGATAACTTGCACGGCCAACTCTACGAGGAGGGAAAGGGTCGCTCGCCGAACTCATCATAGAGCTGATGCGGAGGACCTGATCATGGAGTCTTGGGGACAAGAGTTACGGTATGGAAGTTCGGAACTTTTATGTGTACCGACAGCACGTAGAGCGGCTACTCGTCAGAGAGACAACGGCGATCGACCCTCCATACGGTAGCTCTGTTGCGAACTCGAGTCGCAAGATTTCGCGCCAGGTGCCGCAAGTTAAATTACTGGCTCTGGGTGGCTTTTACTCTTTAGCAGAAATATTCGAGGTCGTGGCACGGTGGCGCGAAGAGACCGAGACTGGACGAGAAATCTCTCTGATCCCACTTGCTGCCGCGTGATTCAATTCGTTGGTCCTAGATTATAGCGTTGCAATTGTGTGGGTTAGAATCATAATGGCGTAAGTCGCATTTTCGAAAATTTTTGCTTATGTTTTAATGTGTAATCCATAAAATGTTATAAAGGCAAATGGAATAAGTTGTGGAGTTACTGCGACTTGTCTTAACAAATAAATTTAGTCAGCGAATAATACGCATATTAGGAAATAATAATAATAATACTTGTTTCTCGCAATGAGGAAAATCTGACTTACGCCACTATGATTCTAACTCGCTCAAATAATAGAGTTAAGTTTAATTAGGTTTGCCAAGTAATGCTAAAATCCGAAGTTTCGTCTGCAGGTCGTTAGCTGAAATAATTTAGGCTCAATGAGATGATCAATTTAGGGTCACTAAGGAGATCAATAATGATCTGTCACAGACAGATACAGAATTTTGTGAATAAACATTAATGTGAAATTATTTTTACGCATTTCTGCAAATACTGTAACAACAATAATAATAATACGGAGCACGTGATATTATTTTCGAAAAACATTATTAAAATGATGATTACTTTTTCCTTTCACGAAATATACAACAATGGGTTGTCGAGATTTATGTGAATATTACTGAATAATTTGAAAAGCATTCGACCATGTTTTCATATTTCTAAAGATAAAAATCGTGATGAAAAATCAATATATTATAGAATAATCCCAATCAGTTGATTATTGGAAAACAAGCACATTCATTATTACGTCAATATTTTCTTTATTGATGCTTCCAACTTCGTCGATGGTCAAAATATTTTCCACAATTACGATATAAGTAATTGTCATGACGGGAACAACTTTAACGTACCAACTAGAAAATTGCGTATAGTATATATTTTAATTGCTTATAATATGCATATATAATTGCTTATATAAAATTTGATAACATACATGTTTTCTTGTATTTGAAAAGCGCGTGTGACAAAGATCGACAGTGTAACGATCGCGGTTAAGCAAATCAAGGGAAATAAAAATCGCAACGGCACTAATTGCAGCCACTGGCTGCCGTAGGTGGTGCGGCGTATCGCTGATCGGTGCATCGGTCGCGGCAGTAATACCTTCGCCGAGCTATTAAAAAGTTTCCTAACGACCGGTGTTATTCGTTTTCGATGAAGGAAAGGTCAATGCGAGAGAGGAACAGCAACGTTACAACGAGCAGCGGCGCGACGCGACGCCGGAAGTTTCGCCGCTAACCACGCGAAATTCAGCTTCGCATCGCAATACATAAATCTCTTGCTTTCACCACATTTATTATGTTACGCCCTGTTACTTTTCCGTGTGTGCGCCCGTGTATACGCGTGTGTATACGCGTGTGGGTGCGTGCGCGTTTATTGCCGTCTGACTTCGATCTAGCGCAACAAAACAACTGCTGACCATAATATTCGTACCATCCAATTCGCATAGTCGATCGGTTCACTCATTCCGTAAATCGAAATGCATCGGTCAGAACCGGCGTTTGACCAATTAATCGACTGCAATTTATTGGCTTCGTATAGATCGACGATCCCATGAGCAAAAATGTTCCAACGATGGTAAACGATATAACCAAGTGAAACTCTACGCAGCCGAGGGAACATAAATGATCCGAAGATAGCACTAATGGTAATAATAATAAATTAAGCGCCGTATGAACAATGAACACGTTAAGTTAAAGGCTTAAATCGTAATTCCCGTGTCTACGAGTAAAATTATTTGAACGAAGAATCCTGGATGTTGAACCGTGCTAATTAGTACGTTGTACGTTTTAATCTGATATATTAACGATATTGTACGTTTTAATCCGACGTATTAATGATACTATGCAAAATTCAGATTGAAACGGATTTTGTTTGGCGAGCTAGCGACAAAAATTTACGGGACACACTTTCGCGGAAAACATTGAATAAAATTATTTATTAGCTTCCGAAGGGGATGTAAAAAATTTCTCGAAACCTGTAGCAGTTTCTTAACTAGTATCCTATGAGCCTTTTAATTATTCACACTTCGTAAGACCTCCGCGAAGTTTAATAAAACTTCCCGCAGTTTTAGGTTAATATTATTCCATGAAGACTACGTAGCATGAAATTTATCTGCCTAAATTCGCTTTTTTACACGGAACTATAATAATGTATATTGCCATACACAGTCGCAGTCTCGCTACTAGCATCTGCAATTGAAAATTAATTTGCTACTATTTTATTAATCGACCGTTATCGAATTCCACGTATAATTAGGCCGTCTCGTGTTCTCAATGAACCGGACAACAATGCTTTTCATTTCTGCTAAATTAGCTTTATTATACGTATTATATACAATATACAGGTATACATCCTATTTAAAGTAACGCGCTCGATTGTTTCCTAAACTATAGTTCGTTTCGAGGGGGACGTCCTATAATGGTAGCAAGTTTTTGCTGGTTGAGCGTGCTTCCGGGATTTCAAGGTGACCTTGGTTCTTTTTAATGGAACTGTATATTTCTTCTATGCAAAAGAATTGTACATTTCAAGGTCAACTTATTGACCTATAACACTTTGGTCCATGAAGGTCATTTAATGCCGCTTAAATCTTCGTTAAACGTCGTAAGAGTTCCATTTTCGTATTCCGTCGTTTCGTACGTAAACATAACGCGAGTCCGCATTTGAGAAAGGTAAACATTAAATAGCATCAAATAGCCTTTCACAACGTCCAAAGACATCCTGTACGTATTAGCTTTATTATACACATTAATGCGTAAATTTTTCCGATATCTTGGAGAGGCGATCGCGAGTGAAACGGAAACAGATTTCATTATTAACGAACCGCGTACTTGGCACAACACGTTTCGCGAAATCATTCGAGGGGGCAGAGGGTGGGTGGATTAAGGTTGACCCGTCATACAATCTCCATACGTCGACCAGTGTTCATTATACCTGTTGCAAAGTTTGCGACCGACACCCGGAGCTGGATGAAACAACCGCTATTTGGCCTGTTCAACTGCGCTTAATGGACGTCTTGAATTAATTTCTAATCGACGAGTTCGACGGCTGCGGTTTATCGACGCAATGCCCGGCGTGTCAACTTCGATTACAAGTGCACCGCATTTTGAAATTGAAAAATCTTGGTTTAAGATACGCCCCACCAAGACTTCAGCCGGGGCGACAAAATTTGCAAATAAATGCAAGCGGAATTAAATAAATGCATACGACGTACAATCAGTGCAAAATTAAATTGTGTATGCACACGAGACACAATCGATGCAAAATTAAATATATGCATATGGCGCACACTAAATGCATACGAACGTTTCATACACTCATTTTTGTTCGTGCACTCTCCTCGGGTGTGCAAATTGTTGCGCAACCGTACTGTTATTTCTATCGGTTATTCTTCTGATATTCTTTCGTAGTACATTACTATCAACTGTAAGAGAAAATTCAACATTTTATACGCGACTTGCGCAAATAAATGTGAAAACTTTCCATATCGAATCTGTGTGCGACTGCATGTTTCTATGCATCTATAATATTGCAATTTAGATTCGAGAAAATGTATGCATTTATGGAGTATGCAGATCTACATAACACAAGGATGGATTAACAAAAATTAATAGCATTTTTGCTTGAATGTTGACGATGAGAGAATAACTTTCTATTTTTTCATTGGACAAATATAATTATAAAAATTACTAAAAACTCGAAGAAATATGAGCTCCTTATTTTTATGAATCGACATAAAACAGCTGCTCTCAGCGATCCATAAACCTAGTATTAACACTAAACTCGCCGAGCTCTAAATGTTACCAACGCGTGTTGCATTACAATAATAACAAGACCGTATTTGTTTCTCATGATTTCCGTCTTTATTATGGCAGATGCATTTCCGATGACAGAGTCTTCATAAATTCAACAATTCTGAAATTAAATGTATAGAATTTTTGAAATTTTGTCCGGCATGACGGGGTTAGCTCTGAAAGGGTAGCTCCGCTTAAATAATTGCAAAATGCCATTGCACCAAACTATTGCAACTTCGCAGGAACAACGCTGCCATGAATGATTGCCGGGGCAGCTGTTGCGCCAAATTCGCCTGGAAAATCCACTTGCCGACTTTCCCGATTGGACGGGATGCACAACGGTCGCTTCTTTGGCATATCGAGAGTAATTTAGTATCAGATATTGGAGTTCAATATGTACGGAACACGGAATTGTAGTCGCTCAGGGAGTGAAATCTAATTAAACCGTCTACACTCCGATGGCTCCTACGATAACTTGTAGATATAGCGTATACATCCTATATACATATAACACCGGCCGGTTTCTTACTGCCCCGATACTCTCATCATCGGTAGATAGTCGATTGTATTTGCCCCGGAGCTACTGAAATTCCCGTTCATTATCCGTGTGCCATTAATGTTACCCATTGTTGGCATCGACAGAAGATTTGTGGCGTCAAGGGGATTTGTTTTGTTGCGACCGGCGCGGCAATCCCTGACGAATTTAGGTTCGCCGAGGCTCCTCGCCGGTGGACGTCGAAAGCGCAAGATCATTTGGTTACATTTTCCTGGGGTGCACGTCGACTCATCTTCTGCACAATAATGGCGCCGCAGACTAGACCGGCTAGATTGCTTCGGATGATCTATACATCGCCTAAGAAAATACCCAGGAGCAAGATTGCCTGGTCTTACGAAAAATCAAGACCGGAGAGTCCTTGTACCAACCATGCGCCATGGTGGTGTGTCTTAATCGCGCTACTGTATCCAGGAATGTAGGTTAACATCCCCGGACTTCGTCGAGTGGCTGCGGGTTCAATTTGTTCGACGAAAACTTGCTCGATGGAACGATGCTAAATGCTCAAAAAGTTCGAGTCCACTGTGAACCAGCATACACAATACGTAGACACAATGCAGACGATGCATGCACAAGATACATATATACGGTACATACAGTTCGGATCAGATCAGATCCAGGAAAATTATGTAAGAGAATTGCTGCAGCATCAGTTCTTAATTTCATTTAATCGTTACCTAAATTCGCATACAACGACGATGTGTAAGAAATATTGATCTTGTGGTATAAGTTTTTAATTTAGAACTTGTGAGAATAGGTTATGTAATTTATTATAGTTGATAACCGAACCGCTGCAAAATTCTGTAGCATCGAGCTAGCACTACGATATGAATACAAAATGAAACTAAAAGTTAATACTAGAATAAAATTTCGTTCTAAAAATTAATGGAACTATTTTTCTTTTGGAACGTTCGTAAAAACTTAATAAAAAGCTTAATAAAAGCACTAATAATAATTGAGACTTGTATATTACAGTTAAATAATGCACCCCCCAATCATAAATCATGTTGCATCGGGGTTTTCCTTAATTCTCCGAGCATGTTAGACCGAAATTGCTTTGCAGGAATATCGTGTTGTTCTGGGGTTACCTGCAGGTTTAATACCCGGTTCAAGAGGATCAGAATCATGCGACTATTGCAATTCTCGTTTGCCAATAAATATAATGCATAGACAACTATCTAGTGGAATTTGCTCGATAGTCCTAGAAAAGTCCAGTCATGAATAGTTCAGGATTTCTTGACGAATTTCTTGCAGGTTTAATAGTTAGCAGAGAATTGTCGAGCTTATTTTAGATGCGGGCTACCAGAGGCTACAAATGGTAAGAATAACTAGACGAATGAATCATTAGCAAGAAAAATTCCCTTCTATCTCGCGAGAACGCCATAAATTCCAGCCTCGCCATCCCTTCGGATATTTCCGCGGTTCCAGACATATTTAGATTCGCGAGCATTATGTAACGGAAGGCACATAGTAAGGAGGTTGCATTTCTTTAAATAATGCATCGCTGGAAATATCACTGAGCCAAGGGTCGTGGCAGGTGTCCTAAATCTTATCGAATTCCCAATAAAGCGTTTACAATCGTTTTTTATGGGACGTTCACCTTTTATTATCCGTTCGAAACTATATTCTGCTGAAAGACACTTCGGCAAGATGTGCAAATAGCGGCCCTAACAATCGGTCAGATTTAAATAGCGATCGGAGCGCGGATGAAACGTTCTTCGACGGAATCAGCATCGTCCAGATTTTCCGTTCGAACAACAAGCACACGCAGGATTTGGTTAGAATATGGAAAGCGATATTGATCTTAGTAAATTGTTACGTGACTCTAGGCAGAACATACGGTTACTGCACAGTAGTTCTTGGCACGTGCAAGGCACCGTAGGGTATGCACCCTCGTAAATTTTATTTTTCTTCCTGATGTTCCCGAAATCGCTTCATCCTTCTGAAACGCTTATATGGCGGAAAGAATTCCGGGAATCGACGACTGTTCCCTCGAAAATCCAGATGGTATTTTTCCGACTAATCTAATGACTGCACTATTTCGCCTAGAATTATTAACCCCAGCGATTTCCCCTGGAAATCGTCCGAGGGAACGTTTGCCGTTTCTGGTCAAAAAGTGGAACATTTAACCTCTGCGCAGTATTCAATAAATGGGAATTCAATTACACCGCGATTACTAATCGGTTCTGAGAAGAAAATTTCGATCTCGACTTGTGCGCAATAAGCTGTTAATGTGAAATTAATCCAAGAAAAATCACGACTGATAGCAAATAAGAGAATAATATCAAAATAGCCCAACGAGAATAATTTGAAATTTTTACG
Organism: Augochlorella aurata; assembly: GCA_028455555.1. Classification (NCBI taxonomy): domain Eukaryota; kingdom Metazoa; phylum Arthropoda; class Insecta; order Hymenoptera; family Halictidae; genus Augochlorella; species Augochlorella aurata. Next base: position 11,428,960 of record CM052160.1, on the reverse strand, counting down.
ACTCGATTTGTTAAATTCGCCCTTTAAAATATTTATACGCAATTGCGTGCAGACCATTCAATAAATAAAGATTGATTTTACGTTACTTCACCGAGCAGAAAAATAAATATAACCGAAACATAAAAATGTCGAATCAAAATTTTACAATGCCAATCCCGATGATATTGCAGACAGTGAATGACGCACTAAAACAAAGGCGATCATAAAGAAGCAAGCCTCCGAAATTTCCAAAGGGAATCGCAGAATGCGCTCAATCTGGAGGAGTTAAGGATGAAAATATCGGGAATTGAGAGACAGCCCTGCCAAGAGAGTAATTAAATGTTAAAATCAATAACATGGACGTCTGGCGAAGGGTTATCTCAAGTAGCAGCCAATTTGAAACTCGATGGAAAGAGAAACACTCGTAAATTAAGAGAAAGGTGGACGAACGAGTGACCTTTGACATTAATTAATTAAATAAATTCATCGAGTTGAAATGCTAAGACTCACCGTCGCCCATGCTCTTTCAACAAGCCTTTTGCTTGTATAAATAAATCGGCACAAGAATTCATTTCTAGGATCTTAATATTCCCTCGTACATGAAACGCGATCTAATTTCTACCAGTTAATGTAAGTAGCTGTTCTCAGCATGCGTTAATTACTCTTGCATTTCGTAGAGCGTAGACGAATTTAGCGAGCTCGATAAATTAGAGAGCTCTAATTAATTCATTGGAGCGGAAAATTTTCCTGTATTCGATGCACGTTCGTGACATAATTACGTGTTTCTAATTTTATCAAAACCAGCAATATATTAAACATTTCTTCCGACCACTAAAACTTAAATAAGATGAAGATATTATTCATTTTGATCGACATATACATATTCTGGTACCTTTTAGATTCTCATCAGTAATAAATGCAGAAAATTCTGCAGTCTGGTAATCATTTTTTCAAGCCCTCTGCATTTCATAGGCTCCGATCTATGAAATGCATCGAGCTAAATCGGAGCAGTGTATTAATTCATGGGAGCCGAAAATTTTCCTTTGCTCGATGCACGTTCACGATATTATTAATTTTTTATTAATATCTATATATTCTTATATTTTATAGACTGCATGTGTAATGATCACACAAAAATTTGCAGTCTACTGATTACTGATTCAAATAGTTTACATTTCGTAGATTACGTTCTATAAACATATTTTATGTTATTATATTATTAAATAAATTATATTATTATATTATTATCTGTAAAATTAAATAACAAAAGTCAGAGCGCTGTTTGAAATTATATTGGAATTATAGCGCAGTTGTGTTGCGATTGTATTGCCGTTAATTAATCGGAACTAAAAATTGTCTTGCATCGGCGCGTTCGGTTTTTCATTAGATAGGCACGAGTCGTCGTTTTCGGCGTGCGCCGATTACGCACACGAAAGTCACCCGTCGAATAATTTTTTCGTCACACAATACCTTTTATTAAGCCGTGTATTCATCTGAGAATGAGCATTCGTCCCGGATGAGCATCAAGCGGATGAAGGTTAGAATAGCGTGTGCCGATCCGCTCGGTCCGATTGGTTCGCCGTTAGCACATCAAAGTGAACACGCGATCAGATCAGTCTGAGCCCGGCATGGATGCACTCGAACCAGAGGTTGAAACCGCTTCCAAAAATAAATGTTAGTAGTCGCTGCGTACGGATTCTGTTTGGCGCAACAATTACCGAAATCTGAAAGAATTTTGCAGCTGTGAACGCCAGGGAAAATCTTTGGTTACCGATCCGAACCTGACGGGCCAATTCTTTCCAGAGCAACTAACGCTTGACTCGGAAAATCGTCGACGCAGCAAATGTTAATTACAAGGCGCGCGACACCAACCGATGCAATTCTAAGCGGTACCTCCAATAGTCTAAAGGAGCGTAGGAGATTGCCGCGAACATTTTCCAGCGAATGGATTCGCGGAAGCGCAACGTACGTATGGCGGCTTACGAGACATTTTTCGCGCGGGTGTGAGCAAACGCATAAACCTGCTGCGTGCATTATACTGCCGCGAGTCTTCCGCCGCAAAATATTCGCTGCTGCGGCGAAATTTCGAGCACAGTCCATAATATTATAATATAATATTACTGAATAGCCGTACGATATAGCGCGGGAAACTGCGCAGCCAGCAGACGTTCTTACTGTCAACAGGAGTCAAGCGAGATCTTCATTACACCTTAGCCGCGTGATCTAATTAAAAGGTGACGACCGCAATTTATCCAGCTCGGCCGCCGTTGCCGGCGGTTTGCGCCCTTTTTATTTTGCAAACGGAAATGCGAGGGTTTGCTCCAGCTGCTGCTAACCAAACTAAATGTACTTTTACTTTATAATTTAATAATTTCATGTAGGGAGCTTCCTTTCAGCGGGGAAAGATATTTCGTAGATTTTAGCGAAGACGCCGCGCGAAACGCTCTCTTAGAGCGCCGTCTATTTTTTGCGAGGACTTAGAGTCGTTTCTGGCAGTGTGCACTTGCTCCTTCGTGTAGTACAGATCGATTTTAAATATTCCAACAGAGCTGAAGCTGTTGTTCATGTGTTCCTTTCGACAAATATTACCTCTGCTAGATTTTAGAGGCGGTGGATAATTGGCTATAACTTTTTCCATAGAGTTAACATAATTTTAAGATGTTCATCGACTCTTCTGAATGTATTATACATTCTACACTTACTCTTGTGTCTCACAGCTTACTTAAAAGAATTTTATTTTCGAAAGAATTAGAATCAGTTTCGAACGAATTAGAATCAAGTTAGATTTTCCTCAGTATGAAAACCAAGATGTATTATTCTTTATTAAGATGCGTATCGTTTGCTGACCAAATTTATGGTTAAAATAATTTAGAGTTCAATTAATTTACAGTAGCTTTATCATTTATTTCAATTATAAATAAATAAAAGAAACGCGATAATCATGCCACATTACACGGCGATAATAACTGTTTAAATAAGATTTTTACAAGAAAGTAATATTACAGAATATGTAATATGACAGATTAATCGACATTCCTAAGTCGTGGAATAGTTCGTTTGAAACCTATATGCAAAGTGATTTTTGTAGACCGCGTTGATGTTAGAATCGGCGAGAACTGTCCCCGCGCTATTAGAATTTTGATCACGCCCCCGAAAAGGCAGGAATCTCATTAAACTCTATCGGTCGATCTATACCTAACTATACCTAGTTTTAGCGCGCCAGAAGTGCCATAAATGAATAAATCCGCAGTCTATTCACAAGTTTCATGGACGCCGTCAGGAATTCGTATTTCTTAAAAACGTTCCCGCGTCAACCGTGTGAATAGAGATCGGATAAGATCAAATGAACAAAGAGGCATGAAGGATGTTGATTGAAAGGTTACGTTGTCACGCATGCCATTGTGCCGCCTGTCTGTTCAAACACACTGGAGGTTCCTTCGACGCAGTAGCAACTCTGCGTTAGTGTACAAGAACGCGTGGGTATTTGCATTTGACAGCGTGCTAAAGTGCTGCTGCGAGATGTGTTTCAGCTTAATCTAGAACCGACCAAGAGGATTATCATGAAAATGTTTCAATCCTGCACTCGACTGACGTTTCGAGATTGCCGGATTTTAACTTTTCCTTGTGCCAACGTCTCGAACGGTAATTATGCCAACGCTACTCGCCTGACAAAAATTACATAAAACCAGTGCAGCGATTTATTACTCTTTTAATAGAGCTCTGCTGTAGGTAATTGTTCTATTATCCCGCTTGATATGCTAATAGGATAGAACCATCGTGCGTGGTACTTCTAGCACAGATTACCCCTGACCGTGGCTCGATGATAATCGGACCATAGTAACGAGCAATGTCTTACTTTATCGATTTTTGGTATTTAGTGTCGAACAAACGTAAGCTGATTTAGTGATTAGATTTAATCGGAACTAATGCTTGCTTGAAATTAATTTGTAGCAAACGAATTTCATGGTTGACATCAATTTTAAAATTTAAAAGTATCTTATGGTTAATCAAACTATTTAAACCGTGGTGGATAATATGACAATGGTGGATATTTTCCACGGAAATAATAAGAATTCAATGTAGCTGGACGACAATTGATTGAATGTTAACTCGTACATGCTCAAAAAAACATTTTCCACAGTCTGAAGAAAATGTTCTAATTAATAATAATAAATTTTTTATGATATAACATTACTAGATTGCGAATTTTATACATAAAAAATGAGTAGATCAAATACAGAACAGTAAAAACATTAAAAGAATTTTAAAATACTGTTGCATCGCTTTTGACTCATTAAAATGATTGAAAAAAGATGTACTGTAGATGTACTTTTAATTAGACGATATTCACTTCGCGTAAAAATCGTCAGTCGAAAACCTCACACTGTGCGCGACTTCATCGGGACCTTGAGGTGACGTTAAAAATGCACTTTTTGTAGCAGGTAATAAATCTGCATCTAATCATGATTCTGAATTCTCCGAAGAATTTCCGTGGTTACGGTAGAAATATCTGAAGCCATAAATTATATCCTAACAGCGGAATCTGTCACCGCAGTGAAATCTTATTGCCCGAGCAAACATAATAGGAGCCGTTTGTTTCAATCGAGTGTGCCCGCGGAAATTCGTGGAGCGTAACGGTTGTACACGTTTGTATGAATTAGATTCCGATTGATAATACTCTGCGCGGACTTGAATTTGTGAAATTGCCGATAGGCTGAATCAGACTGATGGCCTCCTCTCATTTTGCATGCACGCTTCTGCCACACGGTGTGCACCGTTGCCCCGCGGAATGGGTTTGTAGCATGCGAGGAATAAACTACCAGTCAAATAACTTCGTTGTCATCCATTTAATATTAGAGTGTCGTGCGGGCTCGCACGGCCACTATAAACTATCGCATAATAGGCACGCCGTTTAGGGCACACGCATTATGCTCGATTTTCTTTCTCCCGCCGGGTCGCAATTTACTTAATGCCCGGGAACCTCTACCTACAATTACCGGGGAACACTAACCCCGTCCGCCAGAGATTTGGAATATTATATCGTGTAATACAATTATACAGTTGTGCCGGTGGATTTTAATCGTATCATTAAGTCCCGTTAATTTCCCGTGAACAATCGCTGAACGCTTTTCCACGCCGCGCGATACATTAATAAATTCGTTAATACGCTAGCGTCATGAAAATTTTACTATCGCCTCGAAACCTCGCGTGTTTCATTAACCGTGACGGTAAACGCGTTTTTAATAACAACCCGCAATTATTGTCCGACAAATATCATTTTTATGCTTTCGATGGAATTATACGTCGCCATTGTCAGCCGTAACAGTTCGCACATTTCGCTGAATCTACGGTAGAACTTCGATTGTCTGCTTCTCCGTTATTACAATTCTCGTTTGTCCAAATACGTTCCCCTCGTAAATACGTAATCAGTTCAATCTAAAGAAACCCGTGTGCGATGTAATTTATTGTATGAATCAATAACGATGAAATTTGTAACTGTAACTGAATAGATATTTTATTGTCCAAACAGAATCGAGATTTCATTGTAATTAGAAATTCTTCGCTGCTATCACAATTACCAGACAAATTAAAAATTAAAAATTAATTATTTTAGTAAGCAGACTTGAGGATCTTTGTGCAAGATAACAATTTCCCTCACGCGTCCTATAAAACAAAAGTTAAATGAAAAATGTATTTCTTCTTTTAATAGCGTTAACAAAGAGAAAGCAATGGAATAATATTTTTAAATTCTTCTCATTGTTCTAATAAATGCCTAAAATTCACGGTATATCGATTAGCAGAGCTCAGCTGTTTCGATTAAAATAATAAACTGGTGCTTTTCAGAAAAGTCGTAAATATCCAAACATTTACGAACCCGTAAACTAGGAAGACCGAATTGAATTTCTTCGTTGTTCCTTAACTGAATAATTGCGAACAGTGGCATAAGGATATTTATGCAAACGAGCCCTTTGACGAGGTCGAGCGTATAATGAAAAGGCAGCTGTTCTTCCGACTTCCGAAGGCAGTCTTGAATTCGCGCTAAAAAAATCAATAGTATAATTATCCTAATCGCAGAGAGTAAATTCCGCCGTAATTCCGCGTAAGACGTAACGTGTCAACGGTCATTTCAAAATTTGTATGAGCCCGTGGAAACTTTCTTACGTTATTTACACTCTGTAAAGGGGCGGCAAGCACGACCAACCCCAGACTGCGATCCCGGCTTAAATCTAAGCGGAACGTGCCGGATTTAGAGTTAATTTAACTTTTACGTATTTAACTTTTATAAAAGAATAACGTTCCTACTTACGATCCCTCGCTGCGTACATGATTTTTCTTCGAGAACGATCGTTCGAGCTGCACCGCGATGCACTGCTAACTACTGAAATCACTTTACTAATTTTGCCGAGCAAACCGTTTCCTATAGACTTTCTCGAGCAAGTTCGATAAAATCGAGATTCTTAAATCCAATTTTCATCGTACCGTCGCGTTTGCTGTTTTATTAATTGAATCATCTGCTTTCAACACGTACATCCTACAAGTGACTTCATTAGAATCTGGCTACCGTGCGCAGAACCTTGGATTCGTAAATCGAAAACTCTCTGCATCTCTTTATTTGCGGGCAGATGCATTCTATTGTCTTTGCTCTCGACGCAGTCTTTGATTAAGTTAATTAAAATGCCTCTGCGCTCTTTTCGCCAATACTTCTAAAGGCGCGGACAATATTAAGCAATTAAAATTGAATCACACGACTCGGACGTCGCGGGATCTATTGTAATAATTTTCAAACACTGTCGATTGCAATTCAAAAGGTGTGTAAATAAATTTTATTACAGAAGGAAGGTCATAAATTAATTCCAGGAGGTCCGAAAAGTTTCTACAGTAAAAGATGCAATCCTTTGACGGCGCAGACCTTTTTCTCGGGTGTAAATTAAACGAACAGTTGCATTAAAAGTAGCAGAAAGGCCGATCGGTTTACAGAAGGCATGTACAGAAATATATTTGAAAGAATTCATAAATAAAACCGTGAATGGTCGCAGGCTTTATAATTGTAAAGAGAAAGGCCGCCTTCGGTGGGTTAAAGGGTGAATGCAATTTCGGGCGGTACAACGGGGATATAGTTCGCGAAAACCGCGTATTAAGGCTGAAAAAAGGTAGAATAAGAGATCGGGCACTAAACATCGGTATAAAAGAGAACGGTAGATCTTGTTGCACGAAAAAGCAGTTGGGGAGAAACGTATGGTAAGGCGCGCAGTGCGCATAGCGAGATTTCTGCAGGCTGTATACGCGATTCTGGGCGAAATCTCGAAAATGCACGTGATTGTGTTCACCGATAACAACGCGAGACTACATTTCTAGCGAGTGTATACGTTGCGAGCAACATATCACGAGCGAGACGTACAAAACAACCTCGGACAGTGATGATCACCGCATTCGCCGTGTCGAAACAGATGCAGTCAACTTCTATAAATATCATTAATGGAAATTTAACCTGTTGACCTAGGAAGACGAGCCTATTACCGTCGTGTAATCGCCTCCCTTCCTAAATAGGAAATGTTTCAATCTGATATCTGTACCATGTATTTACTGCTTTCCTATAATTCCTATCATAACGATCCATGCATACGTTTGTAATAAGACGAAATATTTCATAATTATTTGTAATGCGTAATTAACCGCATTTCCCTAGATTTTTGTAGCTAAGAAATCAGCTAATTACCGGTAACTACATTTTTCATAATCTCGGTGATATTATTCCAAGTTTAAACACTTAATTTTTAATTACTTTTTTTTATCACTGTCATAATATTCGAATTAGCGCTAATCCTGTTACAAGCATGTTTAATAATTTCGACATCTTTTTATATACAAATAAGCGCGTGTGGTTGGATATTGATGGTCGGAAAATGATCCAATTAACAAGTTAATGTGTCTCTTTGATAAAGCAGTTTCGAGCGACTACCTAATAATTGTTTATAATATATATGATCACGTATCGCGTAAATACACTTCCGCGTGTAGCACGTTACATATTTATGTATTTCCCAGCGAATGTGTTAATCCGGGAAAATGCATGTATTTAGTGCAACCCGTTTTTCGAAGCCAGAGATCTGCATCGACGGTCACAATAGACGTCCATCAGACTCCTGTCATCCAAACGTTGCGGCTCTGGAGCGATAGACAGCCATTATGATCGCAATGCACCCTAATCCTAGATATAATCTTTCTTTGAGACAGTGGACTATAATGCGTGCATGAAACCTACACTCTACGTACAGGAAGTGCGCATTGTTCTACCTGAATCAGTGCGCATAATGGAGCAGTAATAATTATCGAACTGCGAATTTTTATACAATATTTTATACATTTTCCGAAATCTGACAGAATTCTTCGAGAAAAAAAATTAATTAAAATGTAACGACATTTTTAAACGTTATTTAAGGTTCCACTGTTGCAAACTTCGACAAATGCATTAATAGAATCTTCGGGTGTTAAACGTGCGAATTAATTTAAATTATAATTATACCATAACAGAAACAAGTTTCTGCAAATCTGTACTTCTTTGCAAATAACTAATCGCTACAATATCGCACAGAATATTTTTTAGCATAATTTGGCAGTTCAATGAACAAGAGATACTTTGATTTTAAAATGCCACATGCGACGTTCTTTAATGTAAGTTTTTTGTTTGATGAACGAAAGACGTTTTGCTTTTCAAACGTCGCAACGAAACATTAGCATAATTTCATAATTGGACGAATAGTTTGAATACATTTGTAAGAGCACTTGGATACTGGAAGAGAAAAGATTGTCGCATCTTTTGAATATCGAAAGTTTTGTGCCAGCGCGGTGTTCAAGCTTGAGTCAACTCGACAAAGTGCCCATTAGGATCGAGGCTGTTCTAACACCTGGTTCAAAAGCATTGTAAACGCACCGTGCGGACCGATTCAGTGACGTGAATTCCCGAAACGATGCTAAACACTGGTGTGACGATTTATGCGATGAACGGACATCAAACGTGCAAGTCATGGTTTTAATGAATGTCAATGAAATTCCCTTCGAGTGTGTTTACATTCGCTTTTTTCCCTGGTCATATCGATGCAATCACCGTAAAAACGCAATTCCCTTTTTAAAAGCCCCGGCCTGCCAATGCATCGCCGCACGGAATGGTAAAAATCTGGTATTTCTATACGCGGCCGCGAGAGGTCGAAAAATATTTCGCCACTTAACTTCGGTAATCACAGTTTTACAGACATAGAGAACCACAGAAAACAAAACAGTCTACGACTTTACGTTCGCACACCATTTTTATACCGTTACACGCGTTAATCTCGACAGCGCGAACGCTCGAGCGTCCGTCCTTTCTGGCCGGGAAGGCAAATATTTTCGCACGGTGGTGTGAAATCGTTGCAACTCGAAGGCATAGTTCGAGAACATAGTCGAAATCGTTGAAATATCACGCATACCACTAGCCACGTGCGGCAATAGCATGATGGCAGAGCGACGAAATCAGTGATTCGAATTTTTACCCTCGCTCGATGAATATGGGGTCGTTCTGGCCCACCCCATGGAGCTTCGGACGGAAGAAGCGCTGCCAGAATCCTCGGAGAGAAAAGTAGAATGCACTGTCTCGGTCCAAGTATGAAATTTTCGGAATTCGGAAAATTGACTAAGAATATTCGTAGTATAGACTGCGGATCTTTCTGCAAATTCTCGGTTTCGTGCGTCTTTTTCAAAAAACGCTAGAGTTAAAGAAAAATTTTCTTCGTCGACTAGAAGATTACACATTGTTTAAAAGAAATAAAAATGCTGTTGGAAATTCGTTTATTTATCCGTTTCGTTGCATTTAAAAAATACTGGAGTTAATGAACGGTTTTCTTCGTCGAGTAAAAGATTAATCATCGTAAAAAGAAAAGTGCTGCTAGACCTTATTAATTTACACGTTTCCTTACATTTAAAAAGAGAGTAGAAATAAAAAAATCTTTCCGCCATCAACTAAAAGATTTCTTATCTTTTGAAAAAAAAATAAAAATTCCGTTAGACGTCGTTTATCTATATGTTCCTTTGAATTTAAAAAAAAATGCCAGAACTAGAGAGAAGTGTTTTTCCTCAAGTAAAAGATTAATCATCGAGAAAAATAAATAAAAATGTTGTCACACTTTGTTAAACACGTTCCCTTGCATTTTAAAAAAAGGCTAGAAATGTCAAATGAAAAAAACTGAAGAGGTAGCAGCCGAAGGTTCAAACATGAAAAGGACTACTTTAAATTAACTTTGGCAAGTTCTGAATTCATCAAACTTTTACCGAAGACATCGATAATAAGAGTTAGCAAATGAAAACTATGGGGAAGTGGCATCGAAGTTATCATACAAGAGAAGCTCCACTTAAATTTAGTAACGGGAAGTTCTTAATTTGTTGAACTTTCTAAGGATATTAATAATAAAAACAACGCCATCCTTTGATATGAAAAGGGGGTGGAATTTGCAACAACATTAAAATTCAGCAAAATATATACCTTCTGCATCAAAGTACAATGAAGGAGACAACGAAGCTAGTTCTAGAAACGCAAACAGTACTACGTAAGTTCAAGAAGGAATTTGTTTTCTGTCTAAAGACTACAGTAAAATATTTCTTATCCCCTCCTATCGCCATAAAGTATGTCGATAAATTATGTACCAAGAGGATTGTGTAAAAATTCCCACTGGTACCAAACAACGTTCTCAACCCTCGAACAGCCAGCCAAATGTATAAATAATAATGTCCAAACAATGGAGATTCAGATATGTTGCACGAAACATAATAGTTAATGGAATCATTTGTTTCCACAGATAAATGTATTTTAAAAATTATGAACAGCATCAGTAGCATGTACGTTTTTTATTTTATAGGCACTTAATATATACCCTAAAATCATACCCTGTTCACCAGGACCAATACCGAGATCTTTCTAAAGACACCATAAAAACCGTTCTGAAAATATGTTAAGGAAGCTTCACATTTGCAATTAAAATTGCAATAAAAACAATCGGCATCCAGAAAATAGATCCGATGCAAGATCTTAAGCTGCCATTAAAGGTCCACATCGTAGTCACATACTTCCACCGTAAACTTCCCACCAGAAAGATGCCGAAGAAGACACCAATTCGAACAATATACAATAAACTTCCCAGAACAGTCCTCCATCCTCAAGTCCACCGTCAGTAACTTTAGGAAACGCAGAGGTGCCCGCTTAGTGGTCGCTTGTCTTGCCCCATTAGTAGCCGCATCCCATGCTCGCCATTTAGACCGGTGCTTAGCTTCCCAGGCTAAGCTTTCTGATAACTCACTTTCACTCGGTATTTATCACTTGGCCCCCCAGCCGAAACAAACCGATCCAATTACCTGACCCAGATCCCCGGACACAATAAAAAGATCCCAGGACCACTAAACGGCCACCATTGCGGATTTTTGCCGCCAAATCGACGCCGCACGTTCACCGATTCGATCGCAATTTAAGGAAATTCCCACTCACCGGAACCGGTGGAGTTGTCGGTCCAGGCACTCCTGGTAAACACCGTAATTAGGAAAACCGTGGTCAGGAACCGCGACCGGTTCTCGGTGGTCCCCAGAACACACTTCACACGTTCACTGATCATCACGGTACCAAATCGACGGCAGGATACGCGACCGGCATCCCGACTGAGGGTTTCGCCGAGCGCGAACTCCGTGAGCATGTTTCCCTTTCCCCCACCCTTCCCATTCCCGCCACACGCGTGCGCACCTCGGCCCATGGGTTTCTAACTCTTCAACTTACCCCTGACGACCCCTCGCACACCTCGCCGCCTCTCCTGCCGCGACGCTCTCTTAATCCCACTCACTTATCTCTTATCAATAGGTGACGATTAATTATCGCTGCGCCGGGCTGCGTTTCAAGCAAACGCTTTGCTTGCTTGTTAACCGGTCGAAGCACCTGTAGAACGCTGTCTGTGCCATCTTTCGTCTGCAAGTTACTGGTCCGGGTGGCTTTAAGGGGCGCAGGGTGCTGCGACACTCTTCCGGGATGCAGTTCTGGTGATGCATCGCGCTGTAAACAGAGGACTAAGTCCGGAAACAAATGTTCGTTTCCGTGTTTGTTGATGTTCTAGCTTTTGGGAATCTGATAGGGTATCTCCGAGCCTTATTGTACGCCATTAGGGTAGTTAACGTTTTCGACGATAAGCCGTTATAGTGGCTCATTTGTTTATACTGTATGCCTTTACAGCGCGCGTTTCCAAACTGGTGGTACGAGCTTAAGAACAAGCGCATTTACATGTAATATTCAATTATACTGTAATTCGTAATTGATGTAATTGAATTACTTAGCATCTTGTAATTGTGCGCCTACTGAATTACGAATTACATTGTAATTTAATTGAGTTGCGATTTGAATTATGAATTATTCCTTGAGTAAATCAAATTTGTAATGAGTACACATTAACGCACGAAATCGTATGATTCATCAATCATTTTTGAGACATTTCAATTCGTCAGCATTTTTGAGCTAATTTATGCATTCATTGTATATTGTATTACACGGTACTATCGCAATAGTAATGAGCTTGTTATGGAAGTTGCCACTCGTGAAATTTTAATAAAATATTTCAACGAAAGTAGAATGTAACGTTATATTATTTTAGTCTGAAATGAAATCTTTTACTACTTTATACCGAAACAAATGTTAAATATGTTGCATTCTAGCGGAGGGACAACATGTTTTTAATATTCCGTAGTTAGTATGCTCGCGAAGGTTCTTGAACCCTCCGTTCGTAGTTCTTCAAGGATTAACTTGCTGTTTAGGAACTCCGGTGAATAAATTTTATTTTTGTACTACTTTCGGTAACAAATACATAAAGTTTCGAGGTAAACAGGAAACAAAGTTAGCGAGTTTTCTTTAAAGATTGACGTGAAACCAGGTGGGGAACTAGTCAATAGATTGAGCTTGTCGCTTGTATCCTGCAGCGACATAATTTGTCGAGATAAAAAGACGCGTTTCCAAGATTAAATAGAGTTGCGAACTTCGTTCGTTTTTTAGTTAAGTTGACAAGCTTTTAGTCGCTTTTATTAAGACTAAATCTGTATACCTGTTCGGTTCATTTTAACTGTACATATTATACATAGATGTTCGAAAGAGCATGCAAATAAAAATAAATGAATATATATATATATATATATATTCTTCAATTTACCCTTTTAATATCATTGTCCGTTTAATAGATTTATCAATAATTCGAACACGCAATAAAAACCATATGAGAAGATCAGCAATCGAAACCCGGTCAATTATGATTAGCCAACTACGCGCGGTAATTATGTTCTAAATTGTGGTTGTTAACAAACGTCGATTACAAAACGATTCGTCACCGAGTTAACAATCGCGTTTAAATCATGTTAATTAATCGGTAAATAGATGTATCCCAGCCTAACTTTACGTTTTGATTAAGGTCCGTCAATCCGACACGTTCGAGGAAATATTTCCGCGCAATATTCCGAGTAATCATCCGCTGACAAGGAATGTCGATTATTCAATCAACGTGGGACTATGGTGAACTTAATGACTAATTGTAAGATTAGGGATCATCGGGGCTACGTCTATTGTGATTACGGGTAGATCGTTAAGCGATATTAATCATGTTCCCGCTGAACTGAAGAGACCTATAAATGCGAAACGATCAGGATTATACGTGTATTGAAGGCTCCCGTTATATGTCGCCATAAATCGTGCACACACCATCGGGTCAAAGTATATTGTCCGCATTATATAGAAATAAAGTTACCAGGCACGGTAGACGACGTAAATGCCGGCGAAAATCGGAGATTTAGAACATAGCTCTTTACTCTTAATTATACCTGCATGTTTACCCATTAAAAATGTACGTTGGAACAATCTCTAACGAGAGATGTTCGTAATTCTATTTAGTTGAAACTTCAATTTGTATCTTCAACAATTTTTCAATTCTTTAGGAGTGAACACTTTTGACGATTTTATTTATTACAGTCAAAGCTTTTGTTGAAATTCTTCCTAGACAATCTTGTTTTACATATCTTCGAACCCTACTGCTTCGGTATCAATATTAACACTCTTATTGGATCGAGTAGCTAATAACTTAAATTAACATAAACCCGTTAAATTATTAGTATCAAAATTAATTGAAAAGAGAAACCACGAATTTCCTGAACAGCTGGAAAATTTCGAACTTTCGCGAACTTATTGGGCCAATCTTGTCGAATTTTAGGAATATGCTGCAGCGCCATTGACCTAATTATACAACCTTAATATTTTTAACTGTGATTCTTTATGCAATATAAAAGTTTTCTATCCAAGCCGCAACGAAACAAAGTCAAATAAAAGTGTGTATCCTTTAAATAATAATACTTTGAAAATCTTTGAATCTTTCCACTGTTTCACCTGCTCATTTATTTCATAAATCCATAAAATCTGCAGTCGAATAATGACCCACATATACGCATGCCCCGATTAACACAAGTATAGCTTCGCAATACTCGAACAAATGCGTCTGGTTTCTCTTCCGAGCGACCTCTTTCATGTACCCTGGACGGTTACTTTCGCAACGAATCGAGATGAAAATGCCGTAGGAAATATTGTGGCAGCAATCTCAGTGAAACGCTGGCGTTAATGGGTTAATTAACCTCGAGGGAAAGGACGAGGTAAAAATCGTGGGCGAGATCGAGCTGCGATTCGACGTTGAAAGGACGTGAGCGACTGCTCGTCGCAAAAAGGTTATCGGCAGTTTAGTGCACGGCTCACCTGAAAGTAACGTGTAAATACGCTTGTAATCTGTGTCTCCACGCCTACACGCGACAAAATCTCTGAGAGGGTGAGTAATGATCCTTCAGAGGGCGCGGATTACAGAATCGTGGCATATGGAAGGACGCCGTGTGGAGGATAAGTTCTTGCGGATGCCCATGTTGGAAGGCGTGTCTAGGAGACTCGAAGGCGCCAGAAGACACACTGCCATTGTAGCTTCCAACTTCTGACGATGCTGGTCCTCCGTTCTCCTTCCCTTTCACTTCCTCTTCTTCGTACCTCCTGCCGCCAGCACAGCCTCTCTTTTCTCCCTCTCTTTCATCTCTCTTCTCCTCTCCTGTCCTCTCCGCTTTGCTGTCCTCTTCCCTCGGCACTCGCGCTTTTGCAACCCCCCTGCTGCACGACTAACGCCTGCCAGTATCACGCTAGCCCTTGAATCCTCGAGTACGAGCGAAAATTCTCTCTTCTACCTTTTTCCTTTCGTCGATTCCGAAGCCAATCGACCGTACTCCCTCGACTACTTACTCACCCTCGGCTCCATATTTTGCATTCGTTCATGAACCCTGCAATTGTTCCCTCTGGTTCCTACCATTCCCGCGGCGTATCAATCATCCTCAATTAACGTAAGACCTTCATTACAATGTCCATTATGAGCCCGGCGAATTATAATCCGCCGATACGAGAATTTTTCCAGATCGGGCGATTGTTCTCTATCGTCGGAATTACCGGCTATCGAGGCGCTGTTCTCGGATTTCTTATTTCGCTATTATTGGAATGATAGGGATAGCGATGCGACTCCATTTCACAGTGGTTGGAAAGGAACCTGTGGCAGAAATCCAATTTTTGAACTTCTGTATTTACGTAGGGTGCGCGGAAAGGTTACGTACAAACTTGTGCTATGATGTCAAATAGATGAGAAATGTTCGTATGAACTTGTACGCGGAAATGCTTCGTTGAAAAGATCTAAGCGTCGGTTTATGAAAATACAATGGAAATGGAAGGTTAGTTGTGAGAACGTATTCGTAACGCATTTAACTATTATTTTCAATGCGGGTGGAATATTTGACAAATTTCAATGTATTTAGGAATAATATGAAGTTCGTAATAGTTGTGACTTTGAGAAGGCTTATAAAAGGAAACGTCAGGACATGTCAGACTCGGGACTTCTTTCGCGTGGAAGTTGAAATTGTTGAGAAGGAAATGAATGGTTATCTCAAGTGCTACTTCTGGCTACTTTTAACTTCCTGCGATTTTTAAGAAATGAGCGCCCGAAGTTTTAACGGCCGCGTGCCGGCCTTCAACGCTCGTCACTGAACATCTCTACCGAGTTTCAGAACAAACTACGATTTTTCGAACTGTTCCGACGATTTCGCAAAAAGATGTCTCGAGCAAAAGTTGGCCGGTATTCAGTTTTCTACAAATTAGAACTAAAAAACTTGCGAGAACCAATTTTTCTTTATAAAACATTCATATTTTTGACTGGTTGTTATCCTAGCTGGTGTCGAGACGAATTCAACGATTTACTGCACTATAACCTTGAAACAACGTTCAAATAATTTAACTCGCAGAAAGCGAATTGCCGGGTCCGAAGACAAAAAGTCACGAAAAATCTGCATAAATCCAATCAATTGCAAACAATTGCATCCGGCAATTTTAATGTCAGCTATCTATTGCAATGCACGGTAAACGAAAAAATAGAGTACAACTGGGTTGAAAGCACTTAGATTTTTCATAGAAAGAGAAAATGATCGCGGCCTGTTACAGTAGCATTCCTTTAATCTCGTCGAATCCCGCAAATCCCGAGCAAATTTGTTTCATTTAATAACTAACGAGGAGATTCTATTTTAATAGAAGCTTCAAAATTCCGTTCACGTAATCGGGGGTGACCCGGATCGCCTGCGCGAACATTAAAATCCATTAAATTTTCATTACAATTTTTTTCCGTATTCATTAGAGCTCCCAAGATGTAATAGAAAAACGCGTATTATCTTTCGGGGATTGCCATCATCCTGAAGAACTGCAAATTGCTAAGCAAGAATTCTGCCTCATGCTTCTGTTCACATCCTCTGCAAATTAGGCAGCCTTAAAACATTAGGGTTATAGTTACTTCGGTGAACAACAATGTACTATTCTAGTGGAAATGGTTGCAACGTAGATAGCTCTAGCGTAGTTATTATTTTGATTATGAACACAATGAAGCCCCTAAGTCTGTTCAATAAACAAAATTGTCTGTGTACACGACAATTTATTTCTTGTACTTTCGTAGTGAAATAAATTTATTGTCAAGATGATCGTTTCATACTGTCAAGATCATCATCGGTGTTGCGAAGACCTTAGTAGTATAACAATTGAATCACTGTATTTCTGAAATATGTTACAGAAATTCACTCAACGACTAATCGAAAATGAGTTTGAATTTTTTAAAGATGGATAATAACAGGAATGCGGAAGTTGATGCAACATAAATTTGTCTCCAAGTCAATTGCAAGGAACAGAAATTAAAAGAAAACGTATTTCCTTAAATCCGCATTAAAACGTATTTCCGTAAATCCGCAGTCTAGTGATAGCGCCGTCTTTGCAAATATTTAACGACACTTTTAGTCATTTTCTACTGACGAGATCAGTTTTGAGGAGTAGGTAGGTCATCGCGTGCGTGAGCGATGGAAAAAGGTACAATAATGGAACAGAATGTCGGTTCGTTCTGTGACAACGATACGTCCCGGGCGTAGCACGACCGAAGACAAGGACCACGGATCTTGGTGATAGTAAACAAAGACGTTGGAGAACAGGATGCAGGGCTACTTTGAAAGCGGAGGCAACCGATGCTCCCTTCGAGGGCGCAACGGCGGATACAGCGCCGATGTATTTAGGAACGTGACACAAGGCGCGCCGCTCGCTTCTGTCTACCTGCATGGCCACAAAGTTACATCTCGTAAATTGCGTTTGTCAACAACGGCTAATTGCCTCTGGGAATGTTACTCAACTATGAAGAGCCTCATAATTAGGCCGATGGAACGCCGGGAATCCAATTATTTGCCGCACGTAAACACAAAGAACAAGGATTCGTCATTGGCCCACAAATTCTTCGATGTCAAATCAACATGTCCAGACAGACTGTACCCCCACTCCCCTGGTTACTGCGCCATAATAACAATTTTACTTATATTTTAAAAACAAGGTTATGAAATTAAAGACATTGAAGTTTTATATAAATATACTTTTATATAAATAATTGATAAGCTCCGCTCTGCTACGAAATAACGAGGATTTTGAATAAAATATAAATAACTTCCGCAGACGCGGACACCTGTTCAACGAGTTTCTTGTCACCGTTAGCGTAAAGAAGGCGTCATCAGTGAGAAACGTCGTCGAGCGGCGCGAGCCGATGGTAAAGTGCTGGAAAATATTGACTTTGGTAGAAACAGGTACGCTTCTCGCTTTACCTCACAATTATATTTCGATTGAATTCAACTGGCTGTCCAACGCGATTGAGAAGCAAAACCGCTAGCCCATTGAGCTGCTCCGCTGCAATGGCTCTCGTCTTTCGCGTCTCGTGTTACTTCCGCTTCAACGTTTGATATTAAAAGCGAGCGCACGCATACTTACAGTCGCGTACAGTGTTCTCCGAATATTATTTCATCTTCAGCCGGGGAATGCTAATAGCATAAGGATGAAACAATGCGAAAGAAACGAAGATATTACCCCTTGTCTGTGGATTGTTTGACGATTACGTTCGCAACAGTTGTTCCGATCTTTAAGAACTTCTCGACACAGAGAAAGGAATTATGTTTGCCGCAGATAGCATTCGTTTGAGCACTTTTAAGCATGCAGTTTGGCCAAATTAAATTTGAAATCTCTGTCACGGACCGAACGCTTTAGGAATTTACTCTTGAAATTGTTAATTAAATTTTTAAAATTGTTGATTAAATTTTTTAAATCGTTAATTGAATTTTTTACATTGTCAATTGCAATGTCTGCAATTGATAATTAAATTTTTTTAATTGCCGATTGAATTTTCTATATTGTTAATTGAATGTTTTAAATTGTTAATTAAACTTTTTAAATTAGTGCACTTGAATAACTCGGCAATTATATAATTGTTGAAGAGAATTGTTGCGAATGATATGCGCAGGATTTCCTAACGATTACTGTCTTTAACAAGATTACTATGGTCGTTCGAATTACGATAATGTGTTCATTAGCGAGGTAACTTCAATACCACTCCCGCTGTTTGATAATTCCTGAGCGAATCGATTTTCAATATACTGAATTACTTTTTTACATATTGTGCACGGCGGTATAAACGACTTGCAATGGTTAGTACGTTCCACGTTCATTTATTAGTAGAAACTCGTTAGCAAAACCTGATTTATTAACTTGTTTACCAACGTAAATGGAAGCGAATATAATTTCTACGCAATTTCCTGTGAAATAGGTTAAATAATATATTTAAAATTGCTACTCGTAGCAATTAAAGTAAGCCATACTTGCGACTGAAATCCGACGTTTAAGTAGTACAACCGTGCGATTGATGAAACATGCACTACTTCTTCTAGCATTGCAACGAGTGACCCAAGCAAACTAAAATACATATTATGTCTATAATAAAATAGTCAATTCTGCCTTCTGACCCTAGCCCAAGTGGAGCAGCATCAGCCTCGCTCTAGCTGGTCCCAGAATAGTCGAAGATATCTCGTTCATCGTCGCAGCGTACGTGCGACGAACAGAGGGGTTGCTCGTCAACAGCAGGTCATCCTGCGACTTTTTATAGACGCGGCGAAGCAGTAATTCTGATTGAGAAAAGGGATCGCCCCATCCCTGGTACATACGCGATCTAGCGGTTAAGTTGAGTGGGTGACATAACGAGGTTAGCAAGGAATGCAAGGACAAGCTTTCAACGGAATACTGCCTATACCCGGGGACCCACCTCGTCCTTCTCCACCTCCTGCAGCTACTTGAACACGTCAGTGCCTCTATCCCACTTGACTCGCAGCCCTTCTAACCCTCTGTTTCCACCAGCGCTTCTGGCCGTTTTAGCTTCAGTACCCCCTACAACGTCGTTCAAACCTGCCTTTGTGGTGGGATGGCCCCCGACCTACGACACCGTCCAACCGAGTTACAACTACCCTATTCTCTTAGAGCAACCGTCTGACGTACACGCGTCTGCGTATGCACGTAATACGCGCGCATCGCAGCTCCCATTATGAATTATTGCCCGGAGAACTTCGCCTCTACTCGCGGTCCCTAGATGAGAGCTAACAGCCACGTGTCAATGTTGTCTTATCAGGCCTTATCAGGTATGGCCGTTCTACGAGTTCCACTTCTGCGGGCACACCTTCAACTGGAGACAATTATGTCACTTGACAGTTTCGGAAGCCCTTTATCGTTAAATGGAGCTGGGAGAGGATCATGACGAATAGACTGCGGATTTCTATGCGAAATAAACATGCGAACTTTTAGAAACAACAATTTTCTCATTTATTTCCAGTGTGAATAATTTGTATAGTTTAGAAATAATTTGACAGTACTTGAAGATTATTCTAATATTCTCACCGTATAGTCTTGAATGCAATTGTATTCTATTTTCATATTCTATTTTATGTTTCACTATCGACTACAAATTAGTAATTTACTTCGCACTACCTCCAAACGTTTATGTCACAATTATAGAAATGATAAAAGTGTCTTAGATTAAAAACAGTTTTGTATTTATAGATCACTTTCCGCTCGTAGGGCTCGTGTATTATAAGGTTCGAAACGAAATCCGTATTGGCAATAATAGCTAGAAGGGAAGTACGAGGGAAACAGCGATTAAATTTCGTCGAGCGTCACAGTATTTGAGCTTCAGTTTTCGAGCAGCTCCGTGAATCATTAAAGGTGGTGTGGGGTGTGAGGCCTCGGCTTTTGTGAGGAGAAAGTTCGTTTCAGAAATATGCTTGAATGGCTGTCAGTGGTATTTCGCAAACGAGAAGTCATTTAAACGCTTATGAGCACTTGATGCTGATAGGAAAGTCAAATGCACTGTTTCCCCTTCCAACCCCCTCCCGCCGCCCTCGTACTCCTTCGCCATTCTGCTCCGCCGACTGTCGTTCCTTTCTCGGCACGGAACGCTTCAACAAATCGCTGCACGCGCTTCTGATGGCGTCAAACTTCATTCTCTTACTCTCTCACCTCTATTCTCACTTTTCAGCTTTTTAGCATTCTTATATATCGCGGACATTAACTTAAAAATTGGTTTCCCCCGGATCTATAATTCGTTTTCCCCCGAGAACTTTCTTTTCCAGTTTCAAACAGTGGACTTTGTCAGTTCTGTGGCTATAAAGGAAAGCGCCGCAGGTCATAATTTTCAAAGCATTTAAATTAATGCGTTAACTGAACTGTAGCATATAGGATTTGCGTACTTATCAAAACATCGTGAAAATAAATTCTATAAACCAAACAAGTTTATGCAAATTGAGACACTACAGATTCGAAGCATTAGCGATCGAAACATTCGCTTGCTTAAATTCGCCTAATTTCTCCACTGCTTGAAATTTTATTCCCTCCTTGTTGCCATAAATGCATAAAATTTACAATCTATTATTGGGAAATCTATACAATATATTTATTAATAGATTATTTTCGGTGTAATAACGAAATAGCCACGGGAGTGCTTAATAATATAATTGGCAAAAAGAATTTTTGTAAATATTAAACGTCAAGAAGCAATCAATTTATTAACGATTCAATCAATTTATTAATGCAACAATTTCACGATACGTTCGTGCTCGAAAAATTACTCGACAGCTCTGATCCTGTCAGTTATTTTCGCTAACAAATTAAATGGCGAAATAACCAAGGGGGTGCTTGACCATATTTCTAATAAACGGAATTGTTGTAAATATTCAGAAGCTAGCAAAGATAAATTTATTAAGGAAAGAAATTTGAGTTAGTAATCCACAACATCGAAGTCAGTGGTGGGGGTTTTCTCTCTCGGTTATATATGTTCAGCGGAGCGTCACTGTTCAATCAATTGGTACGTACTCGCTGGTGGAAGCAGAGGTCGGGTTCCAGAGGGTTCTCTTCGAGAAGTGCTTTGACCCAGGGTGGACCACCATGGACCACTTCTGACCTTTGGACCACTCCTGACCTTTGGTCCACATCTGATCTTTGGTCCACGCCTGTGATCAGTAGTGGTCATCCTAGCAGTCAGCAATGATCATCTCAGTGATTAGCAATGGTCAACTTAGTATTCATTTCTAGTGATCCCTTTTGAAGCGAGAGTAATTGGAGGTGCATTTACAGATCGCAATGTTCACACTGAAAAATTAAACGAAGCTGTTCCAGTCGGAGAGGGAAAGCCGGAGACGTTTCGCAGCGGTCTTGATCCGCGGTCTCGTCGCAAGTGGTTCGCAATTTTACGAATTTCCGGCAGTTTCGTTTTCCGGGTGGCGTGTTCCCCGGCGTCCTTTTCGCCGAATAAGCGGCGAAAAGCAAACGGTGGCTCTCGCCCTTCGAAAATGTTTACGCGGATAGCTGATCACAAACACATAAAATAATATGACGCATCCGAGGACGCCGCAAATGCGACGCGACGCGACAGGACGCATGGCTACGCTCCGACGCTTGGAACCGCAGTTTTGTTTATTTCATTTTGTTTGGCCAACAACAAGGTACCTCCAATTTCCGGGGCCAATATCATCGTTAATATTGATTCCCGCCGACCGACCCGGAGTAAAATGAAACGGCGGCGAGCGCGAGATGCCTCGGGCATACACGCGCAAGAACGATCCTCCCACACACCCGTGCACATGAACAAACAGGCATTAATCTTTATACGTAAATCTACGCGTGATGCACGACGAGTCCCCGGGAACAGAATCATTATTATGTGCGGCCGTTAGGGCAATACACACGGCTGCCGAATAAGATTTATCGCGCAGATTATGACACGCGTTCGATACGAATTGTCGAATCCCCAATGTTTGTTCTTTGAACGTGCGTAACGTCGGTGCTGGGCCTCCCTACCCCCTCACCCCCCCCCCCTAGGAAAGATTACATTATCACCAGACACGTGATTAATAACGGCCAGCTACCAGCGTCACCGTTCATTGCAATGATTTAATCATTAAAAGGCTGTTTCAGGTGAGAGCTCGTTGTTGCGCGATAGGAATGCGTACGGGACATAATACCGGTACGTGACCACGTGCGGACTATCCCAGGAAACCGATGGCAGCTTCATTTGTGCAAGGAATCCAGCCGATTGTGAGAAGAATTCGTGCTGCGTAATTTTTGATTCGCGATCGTCACCATTATTTTTGCAATGGTGCAACGTTACTCGTCGATAGCTCTAAAGTAGTTTGAAAATGGAGTTTCCTAGAGTTTCCTGAAAAGGAATAGACACGAAATATCCACCTATTTGCACTTGCATTCGACCGATTGTGTAACATTCGTAGTCTCATATTTTAAATAAACGCATCAAATTGCAATGCGATAGCAGAAACGATAATTTCGTGCAGAAACGTGTGACGATTAAACAAGTTCGTATCAGTTACAGTATTAACGTAGATATCCAATAGTTAATCAACTAGAGTTAATAATAAGCTGTTTAAATAGTAAATTAAGTAAAGTAGGTAGTTATAATATTTATTTTCGAATCGATGACCAACAATCAAGGATTTCTTAAAACATTGTTCGAAAATCGCAATAATCTCCGTCTCGTTACATGTTTGTTACGTATAATGTAACAAGTCCATCTGAAATTATTATATAAAAGAAAATTATCGAGATCCTCTTAAACACGGTTCAGTCATTCGAAAGCCTATTAATAGGTTTTCTGTAAATAAAGTGACGATGAAATAATTAATAATTAATTCGAATTCATGATAAATTCGAATAATTCTTTGATTTTCTACTTGCTTTCGACAAGAGAAGCCAACGCGTCGCGTTAAACAAAACAGATACCGAATCCAACCATTTGTTACAGTAAATCGTTGAACTGTTCACAAAGAAAGACAAATAAAATTAAACCCGTATGAACAGTTGAAAATATTCCACGCAGCATCGGCAAATGAGATTTTTATTAAAGTTTCGCTGGAGCAGACTGCGTTTTCAAATCGTTGGAACAGAGGTGTCGATATACGACTTCAGTGAAAGAATTATAATTAAATGAAGGGAATTGTATAGTCAGATATGGATTCGCTGGGAACGGCATAATCCATCTATTCGAACCGGCATTCAACGAACGATAAACAAAGGGGGGGTATCAAAAGCTGGAAGCTCGGTGAAAGAATTTCGTTCATGGCGTTTCCAAGCTTCGGCCTGTGATCCGTTACAGGCGCTTATTTCTTTTTACCTGCGAAAATAATGCGCGTGACTGTATGAATATATTGCGCCCCATATCTACCGTGCCCTTTATTGTCCGGGAATGGCAAGGGTCGCAACAGACGAGTAAACGTTTCTTTGTTTCCTTTGATTGATCGTTATCGGATGCACGCGAATAACAAAACTCCTCCCCGGGGATCAATAATTTTTCTACGCTCTGCCGGCGGTGCACACAAGATATTTTATGATTAGCGCTGTTATTTTTTCCCGCGATGCTACGGCGACTCGCGCGAATATTCATGGCCGGTGCCGATGATCGATTTCGTTTTGCGATCGTGGCCGGTGCTCCCGAATCTACATATCCGCGTAGATACTATTTTTACGAATTTTCTAAATATAAGCGGGTAAATGCAAAAATTAATAACACTTTTCTATTTCAAGCTTCTGCTTCAATTTTGTGAAACTGCTTCGTACGTGCAACTGCAGTCTCATATAATTCGAATCAGAAATTAATTATACAAGATTTAGGAATTTGAAAAACTGTTTTATTTCTAGATTTCAATGTTTCGGTTAAATTAAATGGTTCAAACTAATTTCAGAGATATTATTGACTGGTTAATGTTTAACAAAAAGATCGATGTGTCTTAAAATCATTGAACGTGTTAAATCTCTCCTAGTTGTTCCGTAGCAACAAGAACACAATTATTTACAATTTTGTTCAAATAAATGGACGTGTTGCTGATTTTTGCAGATTTCCAGACATTTCGGAATTTCGGACATAATTTTATGACGAATGTCGGGGAAAAGGAATATCTCAAATGGAAATGGGATTGTGTAAAATTAAAAAATTAGCCCTCTTTTTCACAGAGTCGAGTTTTCGGTGTCCTATGCCGTATTTAGAGCTGTACGACATCGCCCGCTAACTACTGCGAAGGTCGCGCGAAATGGCCAAGTACTGTCGACATTAGGCGAACACGCGACGAAAACGCCACTTGAGACCCTCGGAAAAGGTCGATTTTTACGAGCAACCGCACACCGGAGACCCACGAATGTTCGGCACGGCGTGATTTTGCATTAAGGAGACTCTCTACTTTGACTATCAAAAAACGATGAAGTGCTCGCGATTTTTTAGAGGCGTAACTAACAATCCTATCAAATTCAGACGTTCCGGCCTCGTTAGTCAGTCTTTGAGGAACGCGCAGCAATTTCTCGTGGGTAAATAATTTTTCCATCTAAATTTATAACCACCGAGAGTCCGTTCAGAACTTTCCATTCGTAATCAATCTTTTTCGATTTACTATGGTAAAATGCAGTACAACTTCAGATAGAAAAATTATTCAGTTTAAAATTGCTACAAATCATTTCTGTATAGAGCGGCTATTATCTGAACTGAAATAAAATGTAAAGAGAAACGAAAGAATAATTGCCTCGTAATAATCGTAAAGATAATCGTAATAATCGTCTCATCGTTTCTCTTCAATTGCGCGTAATCTCGAACGCATAAAAGTTCGTAGACCTACTCGAATTGCTCTCTAGAAAACAGCGGAGCTCATTCTTCGTCGAACAAACGATGAAACGTATTTTTGTAGGTGCCCCGATAGCGGTGGAGCAGAGGACAGTATTTTACGCACTATCACATTGGGCGCAAGTTTTCAACGCAACCGTGGCCTACGTAACAGCTGGAATATTCCCACCACCAAAGACTATATTACTCGACGATGTATAAAGTTTTACGATTCACTTCAGTATGCAGCTTCTCTGTTCTTCTCTACCGCTACCCCATTTGCCACAACTACCCCAGCGCACCAGACGTCTAATAGACTTCGTACACAATTCTGCTGGCTGGCTTCATTGGTAGCAAACATATTACTTTACTTAGTCACTAATACCAGCCCTACTCTAACTGTCACATACAGTGGTGGCCATACACTTAAGACCACTTGAAGAACGGTATAACTTCTTTGAAAATGGACCGAACGACTACAATTTCTTTTTCGATGATAGAGGGGCTAGTCTACCAGACAGTGACTGAAATGCTTTTTTATCAAACTATATTAAACACACACAAAAATTCGTCGCCGTTCACTGTTCAATCGTTTGTTAACTATTTAATAGTTTACAATTTTATCCACAGAAAATTGGCAGTGAAACTTTAAGAAAATTGTAAGTAATTTTGATAGTAAATTGAGAATATTTGTTCGTATGCCACGATCATTGGTGAATTTATTTCCGTGGCAGATAAAATGTTAATTAAATATCAGTGATAGGAAATAAAAGAAATTCAACGGAAAGTAAAAATGGAATTGATTTTTGTTGTGCTATTAATTTAAGTTTCGCTAATTTATTCCAAGCCTCGTCGGAAAGCAATTATACGAGCTGATGGAAATCATTTTAATTAAGGCTAGAGATAGGAGACCGTTCGAAATGACCCAGTTTTTACTCGACACTCGTCGAAATCGCGTCAGTGTATTTCAATAAAAGTCGCGTCGCGTCGCATTCCTTGGAAAGTCTTTCTAATAGATTCGGATGGAGCCTCTTTAAAACGGTTAAAAGGCCGAGAAAATATTTTCGTCGGAAACCGACAGGCGCGAAACGACCATACCGCATGCGCACCATCCTATAATATGTACATAGACGCGGATGGCTCGGTATGAATAATGGAGAATAGACCTAAAGACAACCGCTTGCATACAACATCGGAGAAAGCTATAGCTGCAGGCGCCCACTATTTCGCCCGCGTTTCTCGATGCTCACTATTGCTGTTCCTAATTGCATCTCCAGGATTCAGGAGAGCAAAAATGGTATAATGATACTCGACGTTGCTCCTCGTTTCAAGTGCATCGAGCATCCCCCGCGATTCTCTTTCATCCTCACGCACTTCTGCCAGTTCTCAACCTACCGCAACTTTGCCTTCGGAGTCACGGCGACGAAATTCGTCTCTTGGTGTCCCTTCATCCAGAAGCCTGCTATTCTTTTCCATTAATTTTCCGCGCGGGAAAATTGATTCACCAAGAATCCGCTATTAATCCAGCCGCGACCATAAATCATGAATAACCCAGAATTTATACATATACTGGTCGTGCCGACGTGTGAAAGCTATATATTTATCCACACGTTCTAGACACTGTATAAATACGCATTGTATTTGTGCATTTAAAATCTATTTATCATTAGACTGGGAGTTTTTATATTCCACTTTTGTTTTTAACTTTGTGAAAACTATAACGAGACAAAAGAAAAGATATGATGAGAATAAAATCAAGGTATTGTTATTTTTCATCGATATACGCGATTTTTTGTATTTTTAAAATTTGTACATACCATATATGCGGAAAGTTGTTATGACATATATTTAATATCTGTACGTTTAAATCAGTTATGTTTAATTAATCTTGTACAATTCAGCACAAAAATATCTACACACATTTTAATAGCGGTTATTTAAAATCATTAATGAGTCCCACTATTGAATTTCTAAATATTTACGTGCTGCATTTTTCACTAACTAAAAAATTCATTTTACCAATAACGGAATTAAATATTTCAAGAATGACAATGAAAAGTTATAGATGAAATTACGTAAAATGAAGTACTATATCTTAATGTTAACTTAAATGTGACTCAGAGAGATTATATTAATAATAATATAATATAATACATATTAGAGAATGTATACTTAATATTTAATAGTTTAAAGTATTGGAGTATCATTTAGATATCGTTACACAAATTACGATACTTTTTCATTGTGCTTATAAATATGTTCGGTGAATTTCCGTATGCAGATATGCTCAGGGAAAAAATTCTTAGGGAACTCCCCTGTGCACACATGTGCTCAGTGATGCATAATTTACATCACTGTATACATTCGCACAGCGTGTGTCACCGTGTGTACGTACTATAGATGTATGTCATTGACTTTTGGTACAGCAGACAAGATAACAGGAACGGCGGTATTCCCCTTGTCAAAGACGCGCGTATGCGATATCACCAGAAACTGCTCGCTACGTCTGTAAACAATCTTCTGCGTGTCTGTGTCCATTCAGACGCGTGAACTCGAGTATATAAGCCTTTGCATTGAGCCATCAGTAACAATTCAGTCCGTTCCTTCGGAAGCTGCGAACAGGTAATTACTAGACTTCTCGTTAATTACATTTTATGCGCAAAAAGTCCTCTGTAGATCTCTATGCAAAGGCAAAATATTCTGTATTAATTATAAGAAAATCGATTTCTCTTCTCAACGATTTGAATGAAATTTTAACGAAATAAATGCTTTTCACTGTTCCATTAACGCATAATTCTCGTAAGGAAAGTACTTACGAATCTGTGAAGCCTGTAAAGTATGTTTTTGAAATGTTCAAGAGACCAGTTGACTAGGTAGTAGCTACAAAATGTTTCTCAAAAATTGCGATTTGTTGAAATAGAGAAAATAAATAAGTGAACTTGCGTTTTTTAACTTCTTAATCTGTGTTTTGTAGATCATGATAACTTATATGTATACTGAAAATTGTATGAAGATTGGATATAACAATTCTATATTTGCTAAATAAAGCATCTGGTTTAAAGCATTAATAAATTAATTCATTAATTAATCGAAGATAGCGGGAGACGCAGTTTTCCACGGATTTCGAGCAAAGACCGTGAGAAATCTAGAGATTTTAATAGCACTTCACTCTGGGTTAACTGATTTTGAACAAATTTTTAGCGTGCATACAAGTCAACGAGATCTACGAAACGCAGTTTTTAAATTTTCGCTACAGGCTCGGACACAAAAGTTGTAAGAACGTCGGTTTGTTACACTTTTTGTCATTTCAGTAAACGAGCCTCTCTCTCTCTTTAATGTCCGAAAGATACAATTCGTCTCGTTCAATTTGAAAATATTAATGCGAGTCACTGTACCCGAATGAGCATTGATTGATAAGTCAAACATTTCAACTGCGCCCAACGCAGTATTTACCTGTGTCCAACTATACGTATAAACGCCCCAATTAGCGAAGTTAACTTCTCTTTTACCGGTTCCATTAATTGCTGTTTGAGAATTAGTATTTGTACGGTCTGTCTAAAAACGAGCGTTACAACCTGCATGTTGAATGCAAACATACAAAGTTCAATAAAAAGTCCGTAAAACAAAATGATCTTACTGATAGTACCACGAAATTTGTTTCATATTGCAGAAAGAAAAAAAGAAACACCGAAAATGAAGCTGGTAATGTTCGTCATGACGCTGTTCGTCGCAGTTAGCGCAATATTTGCCTTCCAGCCAAACATGCCAAGACCTAGACCTGGTCCTCGGTTTCCTACTTTTCCTACTTATCCCGGTCATGGACCCTTCAATCCTTACAAACGGCCTTACCCATCTCCAAACGTAAGTATGCCAACAGCTTCGCTTTTCCAAGAAATGTTCTCTCCATTCACGAAAAATCTGATTCATCGACGAATTACTTTCGAACGATCGTTCATATTCAGACAGCGCGCGCCTTACGAATGTTAGAAAGCAAATAATAATTTTAACGACTTTAATAATAACTTTATAAACGTTACGAGCATCGGTGAACATTTCATTCTACCTACAAAGCAATTATTAAACCCCTTCATTGAGAATAAGTATTCCTACAATAACGACTTGTGTAACGAGTATATTTTGCAGGACGTTGAATTCATAAAGCATTTCAGCTTCGTCCCATTTTAATATCATCTCGGCATAAATAATTTTCCTGTCTCAATCTCAAATAAAATCAAATTAGGTTGATATATGTTTATTATTACCGCATCGAGTACATCTTAGCCTCACAAGTACATCACTGTTATTTTTGTATAGCAACATTAAAAAATATGATTCTTTCGATCAGACTCAATAATGCATGTGAAAATGATTTCTTCTGTTGCAGTAAACTTTGACAACCAGCCAGTAACGCAACTTCTGACAATTCGGAAGACCTAGTTAATTTAACTGGAGGATCAACAATATGCACTGTAACAGAGCACGCAAGCATAATGTAATTGTAAATACTGTATTAAAGAATTAACATCGCAACGATGATCATGCTATTTCAAAAATCCCCTCGTGACTAATCCGTTCGTTTTTTCCCTGGATCGTTCATATTATGTATTATAATATCAAACGTGTTTCGGGTAGTAATATAATCGATGAACGAGCAGTAAAATATACCGTTAAGACAACTTAATACCTAAATCCTCCAAATCCAATAGCACGTTTTCATTGCGCCGTTCGTTACCGCAATACATTTTTAATCTGCGTAGAATGCCCCCGTATACCCGGTCACGTAAAACAATCAATGACGGAAACACCAACGAGGGACTTTCATTTTATTATAGAACCTCGACAGAAGTGTGTGTATTCGTCTTAAATCTTCAATCAATTGCGGAATTGATCATTGATGTTTTCAAGGCTGCATAATCCGAGTTAATGGAGAACGAATTTCCCTCGGGCTTTTTCGATTTTAATTGTCGTACAGCAATTTGCGGTATAAAAAGGAGCATTTACATCCGTACACCGTTTTAAACGCGATAACTTATTTTAAAATTAGACTGACTCGAATTTTTCTAAATATTAGAATTTATCTCTTTACTTTGCTATTACTTGGGATGACCAGAAAGAATAAAATATTTTCGACGAGTATACATTTGCTCTTTAAATTGCAATTTTTCATAAAAAGAAATATGTTCATAAATTATAAGATGTTTTGAATATTTGGAGGCCAAGACGAAATAAAAGGAAAAATATAAAAAAGAGATAAATAATTATTATTAATTATTTTAGGTAGACACTTTTCAAAGAGGTCGCAACAGCAAACTGTCTAAAAGGTGTACGAATACTTATTCCGTCACTGTAAAATTAAAATATTCTGGGTCCGACGGAGTATCAAAATTCTGAGGTCAGAACAGAGCTTCGATCGCGAAGGTCGAGTATTTGATTTCGACGAAGGAACGCGCAATTCCATGATTAGCGAAAACGTTGGAGCATGAGCAATCAGTGGTCTAGGAACATCAGGATCGAGTCGGTATCTGCGACGTCGTAGCCATTTGGGACGGTAGCTCGGAGCGGTATATTTTCTGAAGCAGTTGAGTGATAATGAAGGTGTTTACATGCAGGCAAGAAGGCATCTTGTCGGTCCGTAGGTAATTAGGACAGCGATGTCTACCTGCGCGATAGGCATTGCCGGAGAGGTAAATGTGACCGGGCGCACATGGAACGGTGCCGCCGCCGCCGCCGCCGCACACTCGTTATTTCAGTGCCCCTCGACTCGTGTAATGTACCGGTGTAATTAGCGTTATCTGATCCCCGGACAAAAAGAAGCTCCTCATTTACGGACCGCCCTCGCCGGTTGTCGAAATGCCACTCGATTATGCGCAACAACGGAATGCTCCAACCGAGATCTCACGCAATGAATCTGGCGCACAGTGACGGTGTCGGATGGCTCAAGTGACTTACTGCTGCTCCACCGACAATGGAATCAGCAATGCGACTCGCAATAACCTCCGTTTCTCATTCACATGGGAGACAAAGGAATATACGCGATTCGATTCACTTTCCCCGTGAAATGAAAAGTTCATGCTTCCGGCGCCACCACAAAAAATCCCCGCGGCCTCTTTGCACTCGCTCAACGTTCGTCATTGTATACTACTTTCTCTTTGCCCGACGCTTCCTTAACCTGTTAGCCAGCTATGACGAAATATTTTGTCAAGCTGAAAACAACCAGCAATGGGCGCGACGTCTATTTACGTCATGGAAATTGAAAGTAACATACGAAGTGCTTTACGCTTTACGTCTTCCTTTTTTGTCAAAGACCGTGCTTAGACAATTAGTTTTTATTTAATGTAACGGGTTGGCCAATAAGTCATTGTGTTTTCTTTTTCTATATTGACATCTATTGGGAAAACAATAACTCATTGGCCAAATCAATATTTACATAAATGTGGACACTGTTTCATTTGTAATGGAACAGATTAATGTTAAATCAAAATGGAAAGATATCATTTTCATGTTACAATGGAATTAAGAAAAAATTCTCATTGTTTCAATAAAAATAAAATCTTTCAGGATCCAATCGTAGGTATAAGTAAAATATTCTGGTACCCACGTGTAGAATACCGATCTCATAAGGAAGCACGTTGCTCTTGACCCAATAAACGACCGTTTTTCTAATTACCTGGAATAATTTCAATGTCACTTGGTATTTTTAAAGGTATAGTAAACCCGTAAATGAAATTTCGGAAATTCTGTGGATAGAATATACATCTTTCCGTATCGGAAAGATTTCTTTTCGGTGGCCAAAGGTATCGACTGCGGCTGCGGCTGCTACGGGAACAGAAACTTTTCCTCGAACATGAAATAGAGGACGGTTGGTTCGAGGTCGTTTACTCGTTGATACGGAAAAGCTGGATAGTATCTGGCTAGGGAGCCAAGGTATTTTCCTGATCCCAAATTCTCCGTCCCGTTGGCTCGTTAAAGTCACTCCCGCGTCTCACTTTTCCTGCTGGAGAAAGAGATTGCTTAGAAGTGGCCGACTATAAAGGACCGATTCCACTGACTAGGCGTATTCAACGATATCTGCGACTGTGTGCGTTCCGATAGTGCACTTCACGCCCGGAAACCACCGAGAGAACAATAATACCTTGCTGCAATCCAAGTTCAATTAGTTTTACTGCCGCTCAAAAATAAAGTTGCGTTCGTAGCCCGAGCAATTTGCCAAGAAATTCCAATTCTCTGAATTAGTATATTTTATAGTTTTTCATTTTTCAGTTCGTATAGCATTATTAGTAGACTGTGAATTTGATGTATTTATCGGAAAAATAAGTTGATGCTATACACAGCAGTAGATGGAACGAGAGCGTTTAAGAATGTCAAGGTATTAGTTTCAACAATATTTTGTAGTAAAAATATTTTCAAATAATATTTAAATAATATTAAATAAAATATTCAATATTTTAAAATAATATTAAATAAAACATCTAATATTTTCAAACAATATTGCATATTTCAATGTAAAATATGTTTACCGAGGAAAGAAAGAAATATTTAACATCAGCAATTTTTATTTTGCATAAAGATCCGCGATGTAATTATTAGACTTCTTCTTCATGCAAATGTAAATGTGTTTCTTTCTTTAATAATTCCAATAAATCGATACTCGTACATTGTTCCTCCGTAATGTTTCTGTGTTAAATGAACTGTTTCCCTGAAAACAGTAAAATGATTGAAAGAATATATATTTTACGTACTCAGTTCTATCGCAAATACAAAATTATTATGCATAAAGTTGCACATAAAGATGGATATGTAGGACCGTACTAAACTTGTCAGATAATCAAATGAAAAAGATTCCTACCACAAAATATGCAATAAGAGCCAGAATACTATCGAATGAAAATGTCTCAAACTGGAGTAGCGTACCGATCCAATGGAATTGCAATATTCCGTCTGGAAACCAGCATAAATATCTGTTTGTAATAGTTCTCGTTTAGAACGCGGCCATTATTGGCAATAACAGGTCCACGAGAGAAAATATAAAGAGGACCAACACGGCGAGCAGACTGTGTAGCGCTTACATACACTGCTCGGTAAGATAAGTGTCGGCGTAATTGCCGGTTCGAATAGAGAGAGAGAGAGAAAGAGAGAGAGAGAGGGAGAGAGAGAGAGAGTTTCGTGTACAGAGTTCATCTATAATGAACGATACGAAAGGTCCATACATTAGAATTGGCCGAGAGCTGAAACGAAAGTTATTACCGCGGCACAATTGTTCTGCTTTAAGTATCGCCTCGCATTAGCAAGCGACGAGAAGGCGGACAATTTAAATTATAGGTACGCTCGAGCGAGACTACTTACTCGTCCACTCTCTCTCTTTCTCTCTTCGTCTCTCTCTCTCTCTCTCTCTCTCTCTCTCTCGCTCTTTCTCCCTTCGCCTCTCTTTCTCTCTCTCTCTCTCTCTCTTCGTCTCTCTCTCCCTCTCTCTCTCTCTTCGTCTCTCTCTCTCTTTGTCTCTGCCCCCTCTCTCTCCGTCTATCTATCTATCTCTATCTCCGTCTCACTCTCTCTTGTTGGTCTTATCGCATTAACGCGAGACATCGTAAAATGCACCAAGGCAAAGCACCACGCCACCCAACAACTTCCAGTATAAGCGTGTTCGCTACGAAGAAAGATCTCGCCGAATTCTCCATTTACATTCCGGCATCGTGTGCGCAACTCTTGGCACACGAATAGCTGCGTGCTCCTGTTCGGTCTCCTCTCACGGATTAACTTGTTTTCGGTTATCTTGTATCGTCTTCCGATATAAACCCTTCGGATAACTACCAAAATCCTCCCGATTCGCTTCTTGTACTTCCGAGATCTTTCCTTTCTTGGCTTTCTTGCACTTGAACTGTTGTCAGTGATAATCGTTTGCTCGACACTTCTTCGGTTCTGTTTAATTATTCATTTATCTCAGGCATGTTGAACCAGTTGGCTGTTGCAATCATTATGCCGTATACAATTGATTTTCTTCATATCTCGTTTAAAATATATAACTTAATGAAGAATATCAAAGGACACAAACTTCTTAACCGGCTAGCTGTTTTTTTTTTTTTTTGACGAATATACTCGTCGCGAAGAAGTCGCAAAATATTCTGTCACGACGAGCATGCTCGTCGATAACAGCTGTCCGATCAACGTGGCATCGGCTGCCGGGCATTAGCTAGGTATAATTATTAATTCCGCGTATGCATCGACTCTTCAACACTGGATCGCGATGTGTTATTTTGTGTCCACCGTTTCGTTACGTTTCCATTGTACGAAAGTACACGTCCACGGATTCTTTTGTTAAATTCTTGTTTTCGTTCGTTGATATTTTGTGATTATTGGAGAAAGAGCAGCAAAGACAGCTATCCGCAACGTGCTTTTCTATGTTCAATGTATTGTTGTGGTTTGGTTCTCGATGGAAGCTTCTTGACGAAGAGGATGAATTGTGGATTCTTCTGTAAAATCAATCTAACACGAACGAATGAAAGTTAAATGGAAAATATTTCTCTTCGTAATAATATTAATATATGACGTTCACTGTCTCGTATTTTACATGAAAATTTTATATAAAGCTGTACCGTGCACCACGATAGAAACAGCGTTCGCAACTTCGCGGAATTGTTTTAACACCCTACAAAGGTGGTATATATATAATTGAATGAAACATTTCAACGATGAAGATAGGCAAGGAAAAAGCAGCGGCGGTGCACGCGTTGAAAATTAATTGCAGTAATGTTCCGAATTTCAGTGTCTCGTCTGCATTCTGTTCAGTTTCACTGCCGAAAATTCGCGACTTTGCAGCGTGTTAGTTCGTCGCAGATGAAAAGAGCCGAGGATCGAGTTACTCCTCACAGTGCTACTTATTTGTTTTGCTAGGATTCCGCACTGTTCAACTTCTTGGACGCTTCGTCGGGTTACAGCAGTATATTGCAGCCTTGGCTGCGCCCGTAACGTCAGATTCGCGATGTTACCCATGTAAATTGGATATCGTCGCCGTCCTTGACGCGGCCCCGGCGATCCGACAAATATTTGTAATTTTTAGAGAAGTGCACCGCGCCAATTTTCTTCGCTTTCAGCACTCCGCGAGGGAAGACTGATGACCGATCTCCGTTTCAAAGGAAGAAAAAAGAGCAAACCGGAAATGGAAAATGA
Organism: Augochlorella aurata; assembly: GCA_028455555.1. Classification (NCBI taxonomy): domain Eukaryota; kingdom Metazoa; phylum Arthropoda; class Insecta; order Hymenoptera; family Halictidae; genus Augochlorella; species Augochlorella aurata. Next base: position 11,393,228 of record CM052160.1, on the reverse strand, counting down.
GAAAGATGGGTGGCAAACGAAGCAGCGGTGAGAACGCGAGAAGACTCGGACGGAGTGGTGAAGCAATAAATCTGGAAGCACGCTGGCCGAGGTTCGTGACGTTCTCTGATCGCCAAATGCTCGTCATGGTCGATCATGGTCAAGGAGATCGTGTGCGTCTGTCGAACGAAAGTAGAAGAGTGGTTGAGTAACTGTTTTTAGAATCGATTTCCACCGTTTAATTGCCTGTCGACGATTTCTTAAAAACTGAGAAACAAGAATTGCTTCGAGATTGATCGCATCCCTTAGCTAGTTTAATAAACCGAAAATAGTACGAGAATATTCTCAACTTTCTTCCGTTTCGTGTTCCGCGTTTCTCTGCGTATTGTGATTAAAAGAGTGGACAGCAATTATGGGTCTGGTATCCGCGTACGAAAACGCTATAAGTTGATCGACTCTGTTCGACGCAAGTAATAACGAGAAGACAGGAGAACGACTGGCTTTCGAACGATGTTCGGTGACATAATGCTGGCAAAAATGAATAAATTGCGCGTGTCGAGCCGGCCCCGCTCCTCGCTAATTGCTCCATTGTTTTATTCTATAGCAGCGATGCGTGTAAACCGTGCGGTCCTGGTCGTCATTATTTTATATGAACTGCCCAAATGTTCCATATGGTCTCGTTAGACATGATTCACAAGTGCTGTTGCCGTCTAAATATTACGCGCAAATGAACCAAGTATATTTAACATGTGTAAAACAGGCAACTCGCGTTTTAATGAAACGCTCGCTCCGGCTGCTTCTTCCGCGGGTACTGCACGTAATTAAAGTCAATACCGATAACTGCGTTTAATGTTAATGAAATAGTCTAGAAATTCGGCAATTAAAAATGAAGGATAATTAATATGTACGTGTGCTGTTTTAACCAGTTTGCTGTTGCAATCTTTTTGGGAAGTGTGTAGGTTACTGCAATTATACCGCTCGGGTTTGATTTTTTGTCATGTTTGCTTTGAATACAACACTCTTATGAAACGTTATGCATAATTTAATAAAAAAATATCAAAATAGAGACATTTTACGTTACGCCGAGCGTAATCGTGAAAAACAGCTAACTGGTCGAAAGAGAGCGCACGACTTGTAAACGAGAGCGTAGCGAATGAAAGTGCGCTTTGAAAATTTGTTGTAAAGGCACGGCAAGTTTTTGAAACGGTGTTCAGCCTGCCAGCGTGTCTCTGTACGTGTGTGCGACAATCATAGTGGCGGAGCAGTGGTAAGTAGGCTAGTAGGCCAAGAAATGCACCCCTCTGCAAAGTGGTTCCCCCTTTTCAGGCGTTCCCGGTACTTCTTGCGACGAACAAAAAACAGCTTATAAATAAAAAATTAAGCGTTGCCAAACATACACCGCCGTGCAGAAGTATCGGTGCTGCTTCTGGATTCATAAACGAAAAGAACACGGAACGAAATATCAAACGTTCGCTGCCGTTTCAATATTTCGTTCGCAAAAAGACGATGTACTCGAGTGCTGTAGTTCTTGTATTCGGATTTCCGTGCAAAATACAAATTTTGCTCTACCGTTAATCATTTGAATAAGTCCGTAATCATTGGGTTGTGCTTCGCGTGAACCAATTCATCATCGTTTGATCGCGGATTTTGTACACTTCTAATGGTTTAAAGTTCTTTTTAACTGGAAGATTTATTAAAATTTGAGATTTTTCCTTCTTTGTGATCCAATAGATTTCAATGGATTGAATGGATTTTCGAATTCGGATTTCCGGAAAATTGGTCTATAGACGACTGTGTCCGTATAAAAATCCGGAATCTATTCACTTCGCGAAGTAATACACTTCACTGGTAAAAGAGTCCATCGGATTTGAGTGATCTGTAGTTATCGAAAACAAAAAGGAATCCCATGGAAACAGTGGGGAGCGTCTAATTAAACTAAAAGATTGATTCTATCCGTCCCTTCTTTTACTACAGTAGATTCAACAATTTCCTGTAAATCCATTTTCACGACTTTAACAATTGCAAAATAAAAAGTCTGCAGTCTATCATTTTACGAACTAGCTTTAGTGTTAATCAAAGCAATGAAATTAACTCTACAGGGTGCGGCCGAATAACATGTACAAGCGGACACGAGGTGGTTCCTTATGAAAAACTAACAAAATATGGAATAAAATTTTGTCATTTAAGGCTTAGTTTTCGAGAAAATCGAGTTTGATATACGCACAACTCTGTTTCCACCACATTCACATTTTTAGAAATAAAACAGAAACAGATTTAGTAATACGCAGATCGTAGCGAATCGTGGCATGGTCATTTCGAGTGGTATAATAACCAGACATTAAACAAGATATTTCGATGATTCCAGCTGAGATGTTTCGAAGAATGAAATTCTGATAAAAGTAATGCAAAAGCAATGGTTTTAAGCATCCGATTAATTTGTTAGCAACGAATTAGACGGCGTTTTTGCGGACACCTTTTAAGCGAACGCCCGGCCGGTAATCTAATTACCAACATAATCAGGGTTTCAAAAATCCAAGGTAAATTACGGTGGGCCGCTAAACAGCTTTGCAGTTGCGAGCACGTTGTTTGATGAAAAGCCTGTTCAGGAACACGCAGCACATTTCCAAGAAGCAATTCTAAGATTGCGGATGCATGAGATCCATTTATCTTTCTGGATTTCAAGAAATTTCGAGAAACAAATATCCCCATATAATTAACTCGAGCAACTGCTTCGGTTTAAACTACTTAATTATGTTCCTTAGTAATCCGTTCACCGATTCTATTTAACTAGAAGTCGGTTTTAAAATTGATTACGGAACCGCGGCGATTCAATCGCTTAATCGATTCGATAAATCTTCAAATTGTTATCCGAATGCAAATTAAATATCAGCGTGAACTCGAACGGGGATAAAATTTCTGTGAATTTTTAACACGTTCGTCGCCCACAATCGACCACCAAAATTTTCACAAAATCAAAGCAATTTAATTAATTAAAGCGAAATTAGAAAGTTGAAATTGAATTAGAACTCTTTTGCATCCGAAACGTCCTAGTCAAATTTAGTTTAATCTTAGTAAAGTTTAGTTTAATTTTTTTAGTAAAAAATAAAAATGAACTTTCAAAATTGTTTAAAAACTAGCGTCACCCATATTTGGGTGACGTGGCCGTGAACGTGTTAAATACAATGATAACGCAGCTCGCTCGATACTATTTTACACGATTCAAAGACGAAACACAGTTCAGCGGTGAATGTTAGAGATGAATTCTTTTATTCGATTGCGTCTGCCGACTTCATATCCGGATGATTAGTCAATACCGACAAGTTGAATACGATATTGATTCCAGCGTGGTAAAGGCGGCGTTTCCCTTCGATTCGAAATTATTACGCGCACTTGATCAAACAAGTTAGACCGCATGCAGCAGCAGCATGTAGTAGCGTACACTTGAACTATTAAAGGAACAGCATGATTTTATTTTCTCTTTTTAGCAATCGGTAGACTGAAACAGCTTTAAGTCTGCAGCATTCCCCCATCATCCCTCCTTGTCCTTCCACCTTTACGATTGAACGTGAGCCCAACATCAGAATAAAAATACGACGAATACTACCTCCATCACGTTAATGTCGCTCTTCCATCTTCTATCGTGGAGACCATTTATTTCGATCTTACCAATGTCTTTTCAGGTTTCTCTTCGTATCGCAGACGAACGATTCGGACGTCTAATAGAAATTGTGACAATTTTCATAACTGCACTTTGCGAGAACTTACGTTACTTACCGAGTTACTTTATTTTATCGTGCTAAACTCAAGTGTTTATTGATAATTATCTGCTAAGACTTGAATTCGTTGCGCGAGGATGTAATTTAAAATATGGTATATGACAATATACTATAAAATAAAGTGGAATATAGTAGATAGTACTATACTATAAAATAAAATAATATATACCATATGACAATATGCTATGAAATAAAATATAGTGTATGACAGTATACTACATTTTACGTAGAAATAGTAGTATTAAAAATAACACCTGTCAGCAGTAATAATTTTAATAGTATATCTACAATTTATCTTGAGTGGTACAATTTAGTTGCTTCTCTAGAGATTATTATTGCAGAATACAATGTAAGAGCTCATTTTTTGTAGCATCGTCATTGATGAAGTCTTCTAACAAAAATCAAATTTTGACTGGTTTTTTTGTTTGTTTTTTTTTTATTATTTTTAAAAACGAATTTTTACTTCGTCATGATTTATCTATTGTAAATAACAAGAGTTTGCATGAAGACCCGTAATCTAGGAATAATTCGTAACAGTTTACTGGCAGAAGTCGCGAGCTTTGCTCATCCCCTAATAAAAGACGGAAGTACGTGGTGGCTTATATCTTTACTGTTATCTCTTCCGTTATTAAAAGTATCTCAAATACTCTTCAAGAGGTTGCAATAAACGTTATGAACTGGAAGCCCTGTTTTTTTTCTACTTTTTTTTTAGAGTACTTTCATCGTTGCTTCCGATATAATAATTTCCTAAAAATTACTTTGGAAATAATAGATGTAGTTTTACTCGACTGGTGTATATTTCTTGATTATTGCGAGTAAAGGGAATATTTAACGTTTTCTTCCACTTAAGAATTCATGTAATCTGCGGTGACCAGCCTGTGAATCTCTGCTCAAATATCCATTTTCACAAATTACTTTATAAAAATCTGAAAAAAATAACAATGTCTTGCGTCGACCAAAAAGTTCCTTTGTTAATTAACGCTTAAACGGCAGACTTCTTTGAAGGAAACATAGCTCAGTGCGCTTAAACTCTTTTATAATTTCATACACCAATTTTTTCAATGTCTTTCTTAAGGTATTCTTTCCAGGCACGTGAATTTTTCTGCCAGCCTAAATGAAACATGCGAGAATTAAGAATTAATTGTTGGAAACTAGATAGTCAAGTAACAATATTTACAATCAGGGACATCCGAGTGTTAACTATTTCAATTTTCTACTAACATTCTCGTGTTCTTACGATTCACGTAGGTGAATCGCAGACTGGTAGCAACATTTCTAAAGGGAAGTTGAAACAGTGATCAATCTAGCCAATCTGAAAACTGTCAGTCGTTCCAGTAAGAAACCTTAAAGACTCGAATCTGGAAAAAGAAAAGTTGAAAAATCTTTAGTACTAAAATTCCGTGAAGCGTTTGCGGTTACATTTCG